>JAVQKC010210764.1:0-13247 GCA_036025475.1 Philypnodon macrostomus | reverse complement strand
ACTCTATAGATTTCCAAGATTTTACTCAAGTAAGAGTACAGTTACTATATGGAATTGATTTAAAAAGTTACTCAAGTAAAGTAACTGAGTAAATATAACTGAGTAAATATAACTGAGTAAATGTAACTGAGTAAATGTAACTGAGTAAATGTAACTGAGTAAATGTAACTGAGTAAATATAACTGAGTACTACCCACTTCTGTTACTAAGAATTGATGGATGGACATTTTATGTTTGAATGAATGCAAGCTTCTTTTGGCAGCTTAATGAGAATGGCTGCCATTGCTACGAACAAGACTGGACAAGAGAACGGTCAGGAGGCATTGTTTCTCTCCCATGTTTTGTGGCAGATATACCAATTACTGCTGACTGGAAAACATTTCTATTCAATACAGTTGGTGGAATTCTCCTCGGTTGCCTTGGTGACACGAGCATCAGGAAAACAAGCTTTGCCTTCCAGCTTGTTAATAGGGCCCTATGATTTCCTCGTCAAAAATCTACTTGAAGTTGTATTTCATTGAATGCTGGCATGTTTGAGCAATCCTACAATATACTGAGGCGCTGACCCTCTCATGAGCAGAAAACACTAGGTTTCACTACAGAGGATAGATGGCTTCTAGACCTTCTTTTGTTTGCATTGGTTGTAGTAGTGAAGTGGGCAAGCCAGAAGGGGAAAAGAGGGCCTTAAATGGAGAATCTTACATAAATGTGTTCTTGTATTATTAGGTTCACTTTTAGATAACCAAAATGAACTGATTATACCTGCCGATCAGTAGGAACTCTCCGGCCACTCCCAGCCTCCTCATGGCCATCAGCAGACCACGGACTGTCATGCCCTCACAGAAACACACCACCACTCGGGCTTTGGGCAGGCGCTCCCGGAGCTTCCTGAGCAGACGGTCGAAGTGCTTCTCTCCAGCGTTACTGTAGATTTTGTCAGAGTGAGCGATACACAAGCCTTCCTGGGACGCAATCTCCTTAAAGGCCTCCATGCCGCTCTCGCCATAGTTTCCTGAAAGTGTTGGGACAAATATATGTTGTTTATTAGTATGATGTGAAATCTGGGGAAATCCTCCTTGAAATGGGAAATAAGAACATATAAATACAGTTAGAATAAATGCGTAGGTATTTATCTAATAGTATAGTTTATACATTTACAGATCCCCAATTGTAAAACCACAAAAAGGAATATTTTATTATACATTTCATGGCTAAATTGACAAAACTTGACTTGACCATTTGTACTCTTGACTCAAGAAAAATAACATGAACTGAATGGCTGATCATTATTACGTTTAGGCCCTCCCGTGGACCCACCACCCGCGGAAGGTACCATAAAGGGCTGGTGCAATGTGGATCGGGCGGTGGTCGAAGGCAGGAGTTCCCTGCTTAGACTGCTGCCCCCGCGACCCGGTTTCGGACAAGCGGAAGAAAATGGATGGCTGGATATTACGTTTAGTCATTTTACCTTAATTCAATGAATTAGTATTAATGAATTTTCAATTGTGTGTGGATAGAATAAAAACAACTCATGAACATCTTCCATTTACCATTATATAAAATCCACATCTAAACCAACTAAAGTTTGTAAAGTTTGCTTTCCCCAACACCTTGTATCTGATGTTGACAACCCCAAAAGATGCAACATTATGTACTGGTGCGCAATTTAAGTGTCTTTTTAGACACTTAAGCCTCAGTCTTTCATGACCTCTCAATATATATACAGTAAGGATATAGCACAAATAATAGTGTTCTTGCTTTCTAATTACTGCTGAATGTTGGGCTTAAGAGGACCTCCCTTTGCAGCTGCTGATCACTGACGTCAGACTCTGATCCTCTCATAATTATGTCGGGAGTTTGCTGGACACTGATTGCAATCAAAGCTAGAGGGGTTGAAGACAGCTTGTTGTCGTCTAAATCTTCTTTTTCAGGGTCTTTACATGATTTTTTTGCTCACGGACCACTTTGTATTTCCCAAAAGCCACTAGCCATTTAGCATCCCCACTAGCCAAAATGTTGTTAAATTAGACAGGGATTTATCATATATTTAGATCGTCCATGTCATCAAGGGGCATTTAAAGCATCTTTGTGTGAACATAAGGGAATATTTGTAAATGGTTTCAAAAGGCCACTGTCACAAACTGCATTTATTTTAGTCATGAATGATCTTCGTGTGCTTGGCATCAGTCCTACATAGAAAGCTACAGACGGCAGCTGGAAAAGCCATGAAAGTTATGCATTTAATGGGCCGCACAGCAAAACTGCAAAAGCACAATGTGAACATGACTACATCTCTCTGAACGAATGAGATTGTATAGGCTCATTTTATGTTTGAATGAATGCATGCAACATTTTGACAGCATTTATCAGACTACTCTTTACCATGAATGTATGATCTTTATGTTTGTGCCATGGTCCTACAAAGAAACCTGTATACGGCAGCTGAAAGAGCCATCACAGTAATGCATTCATTCAGGCACACAACAGTCCCGAGTGTTGATTTTGCAGTGGTCCCGTTATGATGCATTCAATTGCCTTTTACTAAATGGGAATGATGATATCCAATTAGACTGCACTCTTTCTCTGTGTAGTCTGGGGGAACAGGTGGGTGTTGTTAGACAGCACCTTTGACAATGACCGCACATACCTGCCTTACAATGTATCACAATGAACATAATAGAGTCAGGTAATTTATGCAATTTCACACAAGCGCTCTTTGCTGTTGCTACGGGCAACAAGTTACATTTATAACTTGTCCAAGGTGGTGGAAAGAGAAGAGCAGCCCGAGCCAGTCGTCGTGACCACTGTTTTGAGAGAAGCTAAATGAACAAAGTGGATTCACATCAATATCAAAAGGTCAGGAGGAGGTTTGAGATGGACAAAAAACAAGCCTTGTACAGCCAAACTTCATGGTCTGTGCAGAAATGAACAATGTTTTTGAGGGGATTGTAGAGCAGTGAACTGGGGAGCTTGGATTATTATTATTATTATTAAGACAGTATATACTAATACATTTGAGTTGTCTGTTTAAGTGAATTTTGTTTTTTTGATATGTAGAGTATGTTTTACAGATGACTAAAGCCATTACTAGTTCACTGCAGTAGTTACGTGCCTAATTATGACTTGTCTCCCTGAAGATGCTCCTGTAGGTGTGCTCAAGGTCACACAGCTTTGTCACCTGGTCCCACCTAAAGGTACAGCATCTCCCAAACTCCCAGTCTTCATCTCTCTTCTGTCAACCTGTGTCACAGCTGCTACCTGACTATAATAGGACTTTCCAAAGATGTTTTACACTTCCCGTGGGTCTGTGGCTCCTCGGGGAGGATGCTGCCTAATGTAGCCTGTCACTCATAATTTAGTTGCACTTTCATGCCTGTGTTTCACTCCCATTTTAATGAAAAGCAGGAGACATAATTCACTTCACAGTAATTACCTTGTCTACCCAACTCTTCCCTCTGCCACCAGTCTTCTCTATAATACATTTCGTGCTGCCAAGTCAAAAAATATTTTAACAGGAATTGAACACATTGTGAAATAAAGTACTGAATTTGAGCAAGACATAAAGAAAAAATGGTGAAGAACCTCATTTTAAGAAAGTTGGAGAGTTTCTAAAATCTCTGAAAGAACTGTTATATCACCAAAATGTCCAGTTCTGTGCCAAACCCTTACAAAACCATGTTTCAAGAACAAAAGGACAGCATCCAAATACAGCCTCCCAATGTCAGAGACGAGGTTTACGTAACACTTTGAGGCTATGACTACTAAACCAAAACTGAAAGATGGTTCAAAGACAGGGGCACACTGGTACCCCCGGAGCATCTTTAGTGTTTTCAACATGCGCTGAAATCTGAAACTTTGCTTTGAAACGCAGCAAGCATTTTTTATCACACAGTAGTTGTCAGATTGATTTGTGAAGAGGTGATCAGTTGGACACTTTATTTCATAATTACTCTATGGTACAATATTTACTAAGCATATGGAGATTCATTGTGATAGGACAAAGCTTTAGTTAATGTGAAGTGCAAGTAAAGTGCAGCAATCAAACCCATTTTGTGAGCTTATCAATCCTTCCCTATCACATTGATTTTGGTATTTCTTATACTAACAAAGCTTTATTTATTAAATGAGAAAGTACTGTGTCTAACTAAATTATAGAAATGCATAGTACGTAGTTTAGTTGAATGTATAATGTACTATTGTGTCTCTAACCTTCAGTGTGGACAGCAGACACATAGGTCCAGTTGTATCTCTTTACGATGTCCAGCATGGCCCGGGCCTGCAGTGTGTCTGAGGGCACCACTCTGAGGAAGTACTTGAACAGGGTCTTGTCACTCAGGTCAATGCTGGTGGCAGAGTAAGCGATCTGTGGTATATTAAAGAGCTGAAGCAGGTTCTGGACTTGAATGGCCACTGAGCTTGACCCTGGCCCGATCACACCAGCAATAGGCTTCTTGGTCGGAGGAGGCTGGTTGGACGGGGTGCCATCTATGCACCACTTTGAGCCATCCTTGTCATCTCGGATGGATATGAGAGAGTCCCGGATGAACTCAATACTTTGCTCCAAAGCGACTGATGAGTGCCAGCATGAATCTCGAATCTCACAACCAAGACTTATGTTAGGCAAAAGATAGGGGTCTGAATTGATCCGGTCCAAAGTATGAAACATAGCCTCCACTCTCTGGATACCATACTGCTCCCGGACGTCTCCACATTTACGCTCAGCCACTTTCTCTGCAGAAGGCTGATGGTGCACAGAGAAAAGTGCCCCAATGATGACGTCCCCGTCCATCCTAGCTACTGATCTAGATACCGCACGAGGTATCACAGAGCGCTCATAGATGCTGCGGCTGTGAGATAGCACCAGGGTGATGGGGAAACACAGGAGGCCAAAGAGACCCATGTTTAGACGTGCCATGTTGTTGATGTGCCACATCGCCTGAGATGTGCCAACTGAGCAGGCATATTATCTGCTGCTGTCCGGCGCATGTAGGTTTATCCCATGGACCATGACGAGAGGGAGACAGGACATGTCCACAGACACCTGCAGAGACAAGCACACGCATATCACTGAGGAAGATGTACGAGACTTAAGTAGACAGGGCTGACTAAGCACGCATGCTCTTTTAACCACCTCTCCCCCCACCCTGTTGTATCTTTAAGGTGCCCATGAGCAAAACACCAACTCCCCAAACTCACCAACTATTACTGATTCTACTTTGACTAAAATAATACATATTTCCACAGACGCACTGAATGGAGAAAATGCATTTCAGCACATTGGACAGCGCGCTTTCCAAATACACGGTGTTTTTTTGTTTTTTACCTAGGACACTCAAGTCGCTCACTAGTTCACGAGCTATATCTTTGAAAACATACGGATTAGCAAGACCTTCAATACAGTAAACCGCAAATTCACCTCCTTTACACGCCAAGTAGCCTGCCCTGTTGACGCTAATGACACAATTTTACAAGAAAAATGAGCATTTAGCTAAATAATGTCGCTATATGCCAAGCTAATGTTATCGCCATATGATGTAGAAATCACAATCTGTGTGATTGATCAATTCTAGTCATATCTGTCCGTTTACTTTTAGTCTCGAACCCCGGTATAACATGATTACGAATTGAGTCGTATTTCAGTTATCCTCGCGGTGAAACTTACCTGAATCCTAGCGGCATGTCGTGCGTCTTGGATGAGTCTGTGCCGTGTGCTCCAGCGCTGTGTGTGACTTCAGTCTGCCTCTCCTCCTTCGCCCCCTCCTCGCCCCTCTCCCTCGCTTCGCTCCAAAAGCTTCCTCTCCTCTTTAACCAAAAACAAAAAACCCGAATACACCTGCCCCGACTGCAATGGCAACATGAAAAACTGAATATCATTATTATTAGCTTATAGTGCAGAAGATGGTTTTCCCATTGCAGTAATTCTGGACTGTCTTGAGGTAAATGTGCTCAATTATATCAGCTCATAAGAAGAGTGGATCAATGAGACATGTCTGCGAGCTTGTATGTAAGTGAGCTTTGGTAGTTCGAATTATTAAGACAGACAGACAGTCAGACAGACGAGATGAAAATGAAAGACATACAAGCTAGTGCTTACAACAAATCCATAACCAAAATAAGTCAATAGTTTTGTTATAGGCTATCACTTTAGAGGTTTAGACAGCAACCCATTATATTTGACTTAGATTGTTAAAATGACGTGTCTGATGATTTTCAGCACCATGGACAGCAGCCAAATAGCATTACGCCCTCTAGTGTTTTGTTGGAGGTCATAAATCATCAATGGGTCTGTTACACAACTTCCTTCTACTGTTTATTAAACTGAGCTGCAAACTAAGTAGAGAGAACATAGTGGATCTCAAGCTGTTTCACAAGGAAATACTCGGGCTGTTATTTTTTATGCATTAGGCCTAGTTCCTAATCTATTCATAAGTTTAGACCTAGGTTAGTTGTGATAAAGGTGGTCCAAAGAAATTCAACTTGAAGGGTAAAAGATGGTAACAAGCCCCTGTTTATCTTGAAATTCACAATAATTGATGCACTTTTTGGTTTTTCCACCTTTCACCTCAAGTTGAATCTGTTTTTAGCTCTGGAAAATCCAGCTCAAATCTGTATTTTAAACACAGTTTGATATGGGTATAGCAGTGTGTCCCTTCAGTGTTATTATCCTGCATTTGCACTGCTCCTGGTCTGAGGGGGTCACTCACACATATTATACATAGTCCAATAGTGACTCATGCTTAGCAGTATAAATAACAAATACATGTAAAGCCATGGCTGTCTGACACCACCCCTGCTGGTGCCCGGGGCTTAAGAAGCATCTCATACTGAAGTTAAGTGAAAGTGACATGTAGGGGATGGAGAATCTATACAATGTTGGGGCCTACAGAGTCACAGAGCTCCATTCAGTCTCATATATATATGGTGGTTAGGTTTTATGAACATGAACATCTTAATGTGTGTTTGTAATAATTACGTACAGCATAGCCTAATGCAGCTTTTTGCAGGTTTTCACTTTATATTTACACAGTAATGTACAAAATGCATATCTTAATAATGTCACCAATAATGTTTACTTTAGTCAGATGCATAAACCCAAGCATCTGGGTGCAACTACAGACCTCTGTTTTTGTCTTTGTAGTCAAGGCCTAATTTCAAAATATTGCAACATCGCCCTCTGCTGGACTACACTGGCACTTAAAAATCCAGTGAATAATTTTTTTGATTTTTTTTGTTTTGTTTTTCACTTGAGTTTTCGTACATTCCACAAAGGTAAAAGAAGATGTGTAAAAATGTATAGACCTGCCTATCTAAAAATATATATATTTAGGTTAGTATTTTACAATCTTGTATTTTTGTATTTTTACGTCTGTACGTTCTGAAGTTGCTAAAATATACGTTTATACATTGTGTTCATATATTCAAAGGTTTACAAAGCTTATGAACAATGAACCCAAACCATACCAATAAAGTTTTCTAAAGAGAAAAAAGGGAGGCGCAGGATGTAGCGACAGAAGATTAGGGCAGTTTGTAGGAAGCAGGCGAAACGGTCCAACAGCGGTTTCCCTCAAATAAAGGTTTCTCTGTCCGGGATTTCACGTTTTATATCTGAAGGTAAGACGCATTATATCTCTCAATACTAATAGTAATATGTGCAAATACTGTGTAGATTGCTCTTTCTAACTACTTCCTGGCTGCACAGCTAGCATTAGCCTCGATAAGTTGTAAGGTAAACATTCCTCAGAAAAGACCATGCTCAACGTGTTATTATCTATTAAGTATATTGGTAAATGTATTGCTATCTTATGTCTCGCTATAGATGTACAAAAATACTTTTACACAATATGCCATATAACTATACAATTACATGAGGCTATGTTCCGAGTTGTAAATATGGGATGGTAAAACGAGCGTTTATATTGTATATTGGTTACACCGTTTTATTTTCATATAGAGCAGAGGTTAGTGTAAATCCTCGATACTTAAATAAATCAGTCAAGAGGCTGTCTGTTGTCATAAAACTTGTGATTGCTCCATTGAGATCATATATTTATGTAAACCATCGCATTTATTGTTTATTGTGAGGGTTTTTGTTAATGTTGAGCCTTTCTTTGTTTTCAGTGGGTCAACACAAAGCCACAGTCTGAAGATGCTTGCCCCCTCAGCCTCAGAAATCGAGGGAGGCCATGCTCATTGTGTGTCCTGTTTTAACCTGAGATGCACAGCTCGGCCTGATGCTGGAGTATCTTGTGAGCTCATGACTTGTCCTCTTCTGTGTGGAGCCGTATTTCATTCATGTAAATCTGATGAGCACAAGCTCCTGTGTCCTCAGCTGAAGGTCCCCTGTATAAACAGCGCCTATGGTTGTCCTTCCAGTCTCATGCGTCACCAGATGTCTGCACATCTCGAGGTTTGCCCCGCTGGGGTAGTGTGCTGCACTATGGAGTGGAACAGGTGGCCTATTAGCTGTCTCAACTACACTTCCTACGAGGCCCTTAGTCATGCCATGGAGGAGGTGGAGCAGCTGGACATGGCCCTGGCCCTTCAAGACCAGCGGACTTTACTCGAGTCTCTCAAAGTGATTGCTATAGCACCTTCATTTGGAAAAGATACCCCTAACTCACTGGTAAAGGAGACTATTGCAACTTCTGCTGAGTCATCAACATTGCAGCAACCCTCAAGTTCATCAGAGAGAATCGCCAGTGGAATTAATGGGCTGAATGAGGAGAGCTTTAGCAAACTCTATCAAGCCACAGTTGAGACGGCAAGAAGCTTAGTAGCTGCTTTAGAGTTTGTGAGTAATGCCAGCAGTACAGAATGTGTGAACAATGGAGCTGTTGAACAGGAGATTATCATGACCAGCAATGGACTAGAAAACAAAATCCCTTTAGTCTCTAATATGTTGTCGACTAAACCAGCTGTGGACGAGCAAAGTGTTTGTTCAAACCTTACAAATGAATCTCAGAAGCAGACAGATGTGTTTTTGAATACAACAAATGGACCAATGTCTGAAGGTTTTACTACATGTTCTTCTCAAATACAAAATAACAATAATTATACTGTACTGACCACAGATGTGAAACAGGCTAAAACTTCAAATACTAACCATTTTGTTATAGGACCACTAGAGACTCACGGAGTAAATGAGCTCCATAAAAGACACTTGTTGATAGCCCAGGGTCAGTTTTCATTACCTCATGGTGTAAGGCCAGCCTATGAAAGACCTGAAATGAAGGATAAGGCAGTGGATACATCAGACCTGGAGCCGCAGGACGACCCCATGGGCTTAGGTGATATTGACCTAATCACAGCAGCCCTTTATTTTTGTCTAGAGGAGTCCAGAGACTGTAGGAGAATCTCGGACACAGTTTACGTCGATGGCTATCATGTCAATTTCGGCACACAGACGTTCACCTTCCCGGCCGCCATCTTGGTCACCAACACCAGAGTGGGTGACATGGCCTCTGCGTCTGCCTGTGACCATGCTGCTCCACAGTTATCCTACCCCAGTCCATTCCACACTTTGCGCCTTGGCCTTGTCTTAGAAGCCCTTGATGGTGACATTGCTGCATATAACCGCTACCTCCCTTCAAACCCTCGCCACCAGCACACATTCCCCTTCATATGCGGCCAGTCTTTCCGCAGGGATCAGTTTAGCTCTCATTTTACCAACGTCCATGGCGACATTCATGCGGGACTCAACGGTTGGATGGAGCACAGATGTCCCTTGGCGTATTATGGCTGCTCGTTTTCTCAAAGGAGGTTTTATCCTACATCTATGGAGGCCAAAGTGGTTCATGATAGACACCTCAAAGCCTTCGGGGTTCAACTTCGTCCACAGGTGCAACCTCAAAGTGCTCCCCAGTCGGTCCAATTTAGCCAGCTGCCCGTGGAGATACTGTGGCACATAGCTGGATTTCTGGACAGTTTCAGCTTGTGTCAGTTGTCAATGGTGTCACGGACAATGAGGGAGTTGTGTGCCAGTTTACTTCAGACCAGAGGCATCGTGGAGCTGAGGTGGGAGAGGAGACACAGCCCTGGCTCGGTCACTGTGTCATGGGAAGTGAAAAACAAGGTGAGTGAGAATTTGAAATATATAACATTAAGGAAGAACAAGGAACTAAATGTATTGCATCGTCTGGCATAATATACATAGTCAATATATATATCAATCATATTAATTCGTAGTAAATATTCCCAATCATCAATCAAGTTTTTACACAGTTATTGCAGTTGTTCACATTCCCTAATATTGTTCAGCCCTGTTAAAAACACATACACCTCAAATGTGCTTGTCTCTCTTTTTGATGTTACAGGTTTGGAGATTCAGCACTGCCTTCAACCCAGTATCGTCATGGGGTTTCACTGATGTCCCCAGCATGTCTGATCACCTGAAGAAGTGCACTTTCAACGTAGTGGAGCACAAGACCAACCCTATACCCCTCACTGCCATGTGCACCGAACGGGATGGACAATCACTGAGGCGCGCCCTACGTCACATCAACATCTGACCAAAAAAAGGCCTTTAATAGCATGTCATTTTATGTTGCAATGGGTTGTGTTTACAGAATCATGTCTCACAGTTTGATGATGTCCAAAGATCAGGTGAGGGGCAGGGATCACTATAATTTCAAAAGAAGTATTGAACCTGATCATTTTTGTTGGTAAGATCGATGTTATGTTTTGACTTGTCTACTGGCTCAGATGAAACTGAACAACATTTTGACACTACCATATCATTTTGTGCCTGTCCTCTAGCTCAATTAAAAAAAGGCCTTTAGTTGTGAACACAGCCTATTAGCGTTTTCATCAACTTCTGCTTTAGTCTCCAATATGAAGTCACCTTAATGTATTGCCACAGCTGCGTGTTGCTGCGCTTGACCAGGATAAAATCCCGTTTGCATGGACTTTTGTATGGTAGTATATTTTGATGAAAATTAGATTTCTATTCTTCTTCACCAATTTGCCTTTCAGCTACAGCCATAAACGAAGAAGCACTTTACTCACTTTAAACACTCCTGATTGTCTTACCTGAACTGTCAGCCTGATGCATACTGAGCTCTCTCGATTTCAAAATAGATGAATATTAATGATGATAGCTCAATAATGCATGTGATTTGCTACCATTTAATAAAGTATTTACAGTGTTAATGCCTGTTAGTAGTCATTCATTATAGATACCATGTTACGTGCCTGGGCAGAGACCGGGTTTTAGCTGCTGTGTATTCATGTCATCATAGAATTCACCAACAAGGAAGTTTACCTACTATTTCAGTATAAACCGATGTAACTGATCATCAAAATGTTTAGAAACCGGGGGAAAGAAATAACATTTATGTAATCTTCCAAGATCATACAGTCAAGAAGAGACATTTTTGGGTAAAACTGATATTGCGATACATTTTCTTTTTGTGATACGGATTTTGAGTATTGAGCTGATATTACGATAGCTGTACTCGGATATATTTGTGCTGTTTTTGTGTATTTATTATATCGGCGAAACGACGATATTATGGAATCACGTCGGTCCGCGTCTAGCTGTGAACGCGATAACTCAAAAACTAATTGCCAGATCAGTTTCCTAATTACCCCCCGGCCCTGAACACATCTGACAAATATAATGTCAGTTACCTCTATAATGCCTTCTGTAGACTGAATGAAGAATGTAGTTTCAGGGAAATTAAGTAAATTTGGCAAAACATTCTTCAAAAACATCATTGCTCGTTAACAATATAAAAACCCTTAGGAATCACACAATGTCTGATTAAGGTGCCTGTTGGTGCTATAGTAGTTGTGGCAGACGTATGGGGGTGTTTCCCTGATACACACCTTGCTGTCGGGGACGACAGCGTGGGCCTAGTTATCACAAGAACAATGTGTGCTGCTTTAGAAAACGTCATTTTTGGAATATCTATTGTCCAGTCAATTTGCAGCAGTGAGTGAGTGTGAGTGATCGGCACGTTTGGGAACACTTTTTGGAGCACTTTGGAATAGTTCAGCCTTGTGGAAAAGCGCCAATAGACACTTTTCTGACTGACTGAGAAGGTTCAGTGTAAGAATGTGGTAAATTATGAGATTATACAAACACACAAAGTTAATGCAGATTTTTTTTTAATGTCTCTGCTGCTGGTGACAGGGCTCCAGATCATCTTTGGAAGGCTCTCGGCTGGTGGGTCAGGTGGACAAACACATACTATTGTTGGTCCATGGAGTGGGAAATACTGGTAAGGGCTTCAAGGACAAAGGGATAATAACGAGCTGTTGAGACTAATGGGTCTATTGATTATAATGCCTCTGTTTTGTTGACTCGCTCAGGCCCGGAGATCACAGATGAGCTGGTTAAAGTGCTGCGGAAGCGTTTGGATGAGACCACCCTGGACATCATCACAGTCATGCTGGTCAGGAACTGCAAACTGACACCCGCTGATGTAGAGGTGAGTAATGAAGGTGGGCCATATGGTAAAAAAACTAGGCCTACACTGTCGTCCCCGGCAGCAAGGTGTATATCAGCGAAACGGCCCCATACTGTACGTCTGCCACAACTGGCACCTTAATCAGACATTGTATGATTGCTAAGGTTTTTTTTTTATTATTGTTAACAAGCTATTTTGACGCCCCGTCCCCAAACCATGACAAACATTGTAAGAGTCTATTTGACTTTTTTGATTTGTCTGGATGTTTGTAAAGAATATTTTTAAATATTAAATATTTAAATATTTTTATTTTTAAAACTACATTCTTCTTTCAGTCTATAGGGGGTGTGATAGAGGTAATTGGCATCATATTGGTCAGATGTATTCAGGGTCAGGGGTAGATGTTTCAGGTTTGAGCCTAATCAGGCAAAGTATGTGCAAGTTAGAGGCTGCCAAATATACCTGACTTCCCAATTTCAATCCAAAATGGCCAACTTCCTGTAATGGGCCAAAACTGTGAACGCAATAACTCAAAAATTCTTTGCTGGATCTTTTTCAACTATTGCACACAGGTACATATCATGAAGATGCAGAACTGGCAATGACAATTGCCATTAGTGAATTACTTAATGACAATTAAGTAATTCACTGATTGATGCACTTTTATTGAGCCAATAATCCTGCTGAACATAAACGAAATCTCACGAATGTTGTCACCTTGATCCGGGCAATTGTATACTTAATGTACATAGGCACATTACAGAGGTCAAATAAAGAATGCCTCTATAGCGCCCCCATGTTTATGACCCCTATGGGACCCTGGACACACTTACTTTG
>JAVQKC010210756.1:0-13607 GCA_036025475.1 Philypnodon macrostomus | reverse complement strand
TGGACACACTTACTTTGGCAGAGAGCAATGAAACTTGGTACAGTGATTCTCCACAGTGTACCCAACATAAAATATTATTATGACCCCGCCCTACAACAAACAGGAAGTCGGCCATTTTTTACCTCTATAGAGCCCCCTATAGACTGAAAGAATTTAGTTTAAGGGGATTTTACAAAATTTGGCAAAAACATTCTTCACAAACATCCAGACAAATCAAAAAAAGTCAAATAGACCCTTCCCATGTTTGTCATGGTTTGGGGCGGGGCCTCTTAATTGCTTGTTAACAATATTAAAACCCTTAGAAATCACACAATGTCTGATTAAGGTGCTTGTTGGTGGCATAGCATTTGTGGCAGACGTATGGGGCAGACGTATGGGGCCGTTTCGCCGATATACACCTTGCTGTCGGGGAGCACAGGCCTAGTTATCTCTGGGCAAAGGAACGGTACAGTTGGTGCAGTGTGAGAACAGCCTATTAGGTATGATTTGATTTGCTGCTTAATCATGCAAACGTAATTTTAGTGATTGCATGTTGTCAAATTCAAATGTAAAGACAGTCCATAAATTAATATAATCAAAAAAAGGACAACTCACAGAAAGTAACCCTCAACGCAGCTGTTGCAGATGGCACGGTTTTCTGTGTGTAAAGAAAATATACATTAATATATACATGAAAGAGCAGCAGCTTGTCCTTTGTGAAGTACAGTACATTTAGTTTATTATTCACAGCATAAGACTGACCTGTAGAGCATGTCTTACAGCCTGGTTCACAGCCGATACACTCTCCTGTGTCTGGGTCCAAGACTTGACCTGAAACCACAACATGAATTTATTCTGCATAATTCAACAGCAGCAAAGTGCAGTATTTTCATTTTCATTTTCCGTACAATGGTTTAAGACAAATGTATCTGACCCTGTTCTATGATGTTAAGTGAGTAATATGTCATAATTATTATTTTAAACTTTAGTCCCTCCCCTGGCCTCTACAGCATCAGCTCAGATCAGAGTTTGTGGAAAATTCCGGAATGGAGGCGACTGGAGCTAAGGGAGTTAACTTTACAAAAAAGTAGTGTTTGTGGTGAGCGATAGAATAATTCTGAGCATATAATGAAAACATTAATATTATTAAGTCATTAACATTTCTGTAAGGACTTGTCCAGTAAAACCTAAAAATCAAGAATTTCACAACTAGCCAAAATGCTAACTGTTACTAATGTGTACATTAAGCAAACATACAATGTGAGGTACATTCACTATTGTGCCCTCCCATGGCTTCTACAGACTAGAAGATGGGGAGGGGCTTGTCAGAGTGTAATTTGGTAAGTGATTTGGTAAGGAAATGTGAAAAGTTGTCAGGAAATTATATTAAAACATAAAAATCAACAAGTAATACATTGTTTTGATACAAAGTGAATGCAACTAATACAATGACTGACCGATTAATTAGCGACTAAAGGATTTTAGCATTAGACTTTTTTGTGACGTGAGGCTTTACAAATAAATTAGAATTGATTCATGATGACATATTACATGACCACTTCACAGCATCATGCATAGGACAATATTATATGGTCTGTTCTCTCAGTATTATGCATATGATATGTGAAGGTGATTTGTGTTTACCGTACCTATGTCGCAGGAGGCCATTTGGCAGCGTCCGTTGTGAAGCCTGTAGTCATCCTGACACTTGGCACAGATGCTGGCGTCAGTGCAGAGCTCGCATTGTTGGAGGCAGGGCAGGCAGGCCGACTGGTCCCTGTCAGGGTACAGGCCCCGGGGGCAGTACGTCCCACAGCGACCTTGGTACAAGAAGCGCTCGCGTCCGTCTTCATCTGAGAGCACAAGGACACAGGCTGGTTATACTGTCTGCTCAGGAGCCCATTAGCCATATGGAAGACCCACTAATTCTCCACACTTTGAAAGGAAAATCAAATTATAAACACTCACACAATGCCTTCAGTGTATGGGTAAGTGTTAGTTAGAGAAGGACATACCTCCAGCTGTGTAAAAGGTACACCAAATTACAACCAAAGTACGCATTAAGACAAGATTGTGTTGTTTTTGCAGATGTTACACACTAAATGCCATACAAATATAGCCTACAATGGATAACCCTTGTAACCTTATCAGTCAGACCCATTCAGTTACTAAGCAACATAAAATAGGGCTCTCAACCCCTCCCTGTTAAGACATCTTCCACTGGGGACATACCTGACCAGTCATAATATCGGCGAAACAACAAGGTTATGGATGGATTATGTTGGTATAACGCGATAACCCAAAAAACTAATTGTTTCAAGATTTACAGACAGGCACATATCATAAAGACATTGAACTGTATCGATTTGGGTATTTCTACGATTAATGACAATTAATTAATTAACTAATTAATGAACTGAGGCATTTTTATTGAGCCATTATTCCTGCTGAACATAAATGTTGTTTCGCCGATATAATTACAGAGGTCAAATAAAGAATGCCTCAATAGCGCCCCCATGTTTATGACTCCTATGGGACACACACACAGAGAGCAATGAACCTTGCACCCAAGTACCCTCCGGACCTGAACACATCTGACCATATAATAGCAGTTACCCCTATAGCGCCCCCTATAGACTGAAAGAAGAACAAAATTTGTCAAAAGACATCGTCCACAAACATCAAAAAAGTCAAATAGACCGTTCCCATGTTTGCCATGCAGGGCGGGCCTTTTCATTGCTCATTAACAATATAAAAACCCTTAGAAATCACACAATGTCTGATTAAGGTGCCCGTTGGTGCCAGCTGTGGCAGATGTATGGGGCCGATTTACATCTTGCTGTTGGGGATGACAGCACAGGCCTAGTTCTTATAAGTTTGGATGGCCTGTATGCAGTGCAGTTCAAACTGAATCAATCATGAGGTAGTTTATAGCCCAGATCATTTTGGGCCTGAGGCGGTATAGACCTTAGCCAATGATCGTTCAGCTGAAGTTAGAGATCACTTTGACAAAACATCCATTCACTCTCATGAATTCTTTAAGGGAACATCGAAACTATTGTAGACTAAGGATGATAGTCTGCCTCTAAGTAACAGCACTGTCATACGTGCAGAGAGCATCAATGACAGCAGTGCATGAGAGATTCTCAAAACCTCTACTTTCACATGTTTAGATAATGCGGTAATAGGCAGAAAATAGAATAATAACAGAAAAACATGTATAGAATATGGCTGCATGATTTGGAAAAAAAAAATATATTGATTATGATTAGATTTCACTTTTGAAACCTGAATGAAGACTCAAATATTCCCTTCCACAAGAATCACATGCATGTTTGAAAGCAGTTTTTTGTTTTTTTGACATATATTCTGTTTTGTGCAGAGGATATTCTATTGGCCAGAAAAATGCAGCCATTTTCTAATTGCGACCATTACAACTCAAATTGTAATGTCAATTCAATTTTGATTAATTGTGCCTCCCTATTTCACTATGATTTCTTTGTGCTCCTCTATAGCCATATGTGAGCAAAAGTAGACTGCATCATGGGCAGCCATTCATTTAATGTTGACATGAGTAATGTAGACCAGCCAATGCATATAAAAACAATGTATGACATCATTCATACTGCCCAAGTGAGTGTCCAGTTTTGACATTTTGGATTGCAATCCTGACAATCACTTAATTTACTATCAATTCTTCTAGTACAAGTATGCATTGGACTGTGAGTAGTACTTAGAGAATCCCCTAGAGCAGTCAAATAAAATGTACTGTATGAATATATGCTTTAGGATCAAACCCACAAGCACCAACTACACCCCTAGAAATAGATTTGTACTGTATGGGGTGTTACTGTTGTATTCTTCATATAAATACATTAAGAAACTGCATGTTAATTGTAAATTCCCTTAATTACGGGCCATTTCAATAGTTTACTCCAGTCGGTAGAAATATAATTGCTACTGCCAGATACACACTGTCAGTGAGCTCCATCCTCTTTTGTAAATATGGGGAAAATTGAACAAAATTATAGACCACACAGGCTTCATGCAACATCCACTCTATCTTTTCTCACTTCAGTCCATCTGCTAATAGGCCTCCTCTCATATGCAGGTGCTCATTATCCCCATATACAATACACCACTCACATATACAAATACACTAATACGGGATGTGCCTGTGATTTCCTGAAGACATGTGTGACACAGAGGCAGGCAGCTGCAGGTTTGGCAGCTAAAACCCAGTAAAGTGCAACAGTAGTAGGTGCAGCCTTGGGCCATATATTTCTCTGTCCCTTTAGTTAACAAAGCCTCGACATGATCAGATTACACTGCCAGCCCAGGAGCAAATGTTGGAACATTGTTATTTCTTATGCACTTCACTGCTGCCCTTCAAAAAACAGACACTATCTGTGTTTTTTAAACATGATTTTACAGTAATCCAGAAGGCTCCTCCTGGATTGCATAAGCCTTTGTGGTGTGGAGTTAAACATTACATTGCTCTGCTTTCACAACACTTTCCACACATTTTTCTCAATAATAGGTTACCTGCTCTATTGTTCTAATCTTTTAGCACACAGTTTCTAGTGGCTGTCTGTCTAAAGTGGAGCAGGCAACCCAATCAATGCAAAACAAGATTATGAGTGGTCTATAAAAAGAACCACCACCTGTGGACAATCAGAATGCACCTCTTTAGAACATTTGCAACCATTAAAAAACAGATTTAGAGTTAGTATAGAAATGACTCACCAACTCCACAGGCAGTGCACTGGAAGAGCTCGTGTCCGCTGCACTCGGAGCAGGTGGGATGGCACAGGACGCATTGGTTTTTCAGCAAAAACTGTCCGCTCGGACATAATGACTTACAGCCGACAAATCCAAGTCCGAGCAGGGACAGAAGTGTGTAAACAGCAGCAGAGCGCCTCATGACTGTGTCCGAGTGAAGTGTGTGAAGAAGTGCCTCTGAGGAGCACGCGCAGGCAGGTACGAGCTGTGGGCACTAAGGACACTCCACTGACTCCACTCTGACTCCAGACTAACCAGGAACCAGCTGGACCAGTTTACACAGACGGAGCACCATGAACGCGGACTGCGCGCGCATCTGATGTAAACCATAATTAATTAATCAATTACTTAAAAAAAAACAACAACTAGAAAACAGAAAAGCATATGACACATGCAATGCATAGACACCCAACATTGATTTATGGGTTTTTAAAATTGATGTCGATATATCTAGCCTAATCTCCTGTTCATTCGTGATGATAACATGTGAGGTGGATGATGTTTGCTTAAATGTTCAAACAAGAAGCAGTTCTAAGTGTTTGCCTATTACATATGGCCTATGCTTTGTTGAGTAGCCTACGTCAAAACAACACATCTTTTCAAAATGTGCATGGACCAAACCCCTACTACAGCATCCTACTTTTCTTGAATGAAGTCAGAGTTGTTCTTTTGCCTGCCCGCAGCGTCCTCTGGTGGGGCCCTGGTGCAGGTGCGTGTGGTGCGTGAGTATTACGTCAGACGGCGGCGGAGGAGGCGGGGCTTGGTTCTGCTGCAGAGAGATCTGACATGGGGCTGAGCAGCGCCAGACAGCCCGAGCCCGACAGGAATTAACGGTACAGTCTGGAGCGGTCCTGCGGGGAGGATGAGCGGACACAGCACGGTAAGGACCCAGAGCATTTGTCATTCCCATAGGCCGCCACCGAGCGTCTCATGACCCGTCTCAGAGCCGACACAAAAGGCTGCTCTGCAGACAGGTGCACCTGCCTTTATGCGAGTACGTGCCTCGATGGATTCAACTTCACGTTATGAGCGAATACCTTTCATTTTAGGTCGAAGCCGGAGTGAAGCAGGCCACAAATCATAGCGACAGTGTGTGATAAGGCAGCGTCTGTCAGTCCACAGCAGTAAACATGTGTAGTCTATGCTTAGTCACAGACCATTGTGATGTAGGAACCACATTAAAGAGAACACATCTGATCTTTAAAATATTTAAAAATATATTTGAGATTGTAAGCCGTAAAGGCTATCCTTCTATGTTTATTCGGAATATTAAACATCCGACTATTGTGGCCCATATAGAATGTACCCTGCATGCGCTAATTGATGTGAAGGCACACATTTTGGGCTGTGTGTTAAACATCGTGGAACTAGCACAGGCTGCTCTAATTCTGTTCTATACGTTTCTCTTACTGCTGGCCTCATTTAGGCTACTCTTATCTCCCAAACGAGACCAGGCCTTCACTCAATACACTGTCTGCTCCTGTGTCTTCATCCTCTATGACAAAGACCAACATTAAGAATGAATTAATCATCTGTGACATGTCACTAACTAGTTTTTGTGTGTGCATGTTTGTATGTACTCTCTCAGGCTGTTGTCAGTCCTGTGTAGAGGTGGGCCAGTGTGTCATATGTGTTGTTATTGGATTGTATCTCTTATGTATTTCATCATTCAATGGAGAATATTGGATAGAACTGTGCTGTTATGGACAGACACGTGGGACATTTAGGTTCACTGTAGAATCACTGAATGGTTGTTGTTATTGACAGGTTAGTACTGCTAATCTAGAGAGGCCGCTGTCCCTGTTGTGTTAGCAGAGCGAGTCCTGTATGTCCCCCGAGACAGAGGAGGATGTAGTTGGGCTCAGTTGTGCTCTGCTGAGTGTGTGACAGAAACATAGATCACACTGATGTGGTCTGATCCAGAATGACAGGCCTCTGCATACATCTGTGCAGCTGCCCACAACCTGCTGCACCCAGACGCACCCTCAGAGTGGACACACATGTTCTATTCACATGTATCATTGACGCATTAGAAATCATTGTAATGTGGGATTAACATTATTTACCAGTTATTCTCTATTCTTTGTCAGGATGAGTTACAATCTAAAGCTCATTTTGAAGCATTATTATTGTATTGTTAAATGCAGCCTTCTCATAACCATAGCCTGATAACTTTTGATTTTCAGCCGCACAGGAAGTACTCTCTTTATCTGTTGTCTGGTGGTCTGATGTACAGAAATGTTGAATGAATCCTACTGTACCTCTTCAGTCACACTTGATTCAACTCAATTTGAATATTTACATAACATGTCTGCTAATGCTACGACTTCCGGAGAAACTTCAGAAATGAAATCATTCTGTAACATGATAATCTGTTGATAGTCGCTGAATCGAACAGACCATTTTCTCCATGTGATACATTTACTATGAAATGGGTTATTTGTCCGCTGTTCTACCACATCAGAGGTATCACATATATTGTTGCTTATTGCTTTTGCAGTACATTATTGTTATTGTGGATAAACCATGTGGTATTGTCTAGGGCTGCTCAATTATAGAAAAAATAAAAATCAATATAAATATAAATATTTGGGTCATAAATGAAATCAAAATGATCTTTAACGATTATTCATTGGGTTCAGATATATGTTTGTTATTCATTAAATTAATATATCGTCAATCAATCTTTTTAACATTAGCCCAAGCTATTAGCTTCTTCAAAATGTGTAACTTTATTTCAGCCTCAGTTGTATGACAATTCTATAGACCCGATTAATTGTCTTTTCATTGATTATTTCATGAGGAGCAATAAGTGAAATTGAATTGCCCCTATTTTTGATCCTTCCTGGTGTTTTCAGAGGAGTTGTGTCTTTGTCAGACTGTTTCTCAGACTGAGTCGGTGAGCCTACAGTGAACAGGTCATTTTCATTCATTCTAAAACAGGTCAGGCCTGTTTTTTTTTTTTTTTTGCTGCGTTTAGAGATGATTAGATCCTGTGTCTCACTTTATTTTGGTTCAGGAGGTTATTTTAAAAAATCGGGTTAGGGACACATGGAGCATAGTGCTTTGTTGTTGAGGTTGCTTCAGAGAAAATACTACATCACTGTTTATGTCCAAATGTATCGATAATTCATTTAATTAGTTACATTTTACATCCTCAGTGATTCTTTGGAATGAACCAGAATATTGTTGGGGACTGTACAGTGAGTGGACTGCACTACATCACTTTACATAATATGTTTACTGCTGCTGCACTATTTGAATATATCATGTATGTCACTACCTCACTGTCACCGCTACTTATTACCTGTGCAATACTATATCATGTGCAATACGAAAATCATTTGAAGTAATTTTACCACATGTGAAATACTCTACTTACACCTTATTTAATCCTATCTGCACCTTGTATTTTTATTGTACTTATTACTTATAAGTATAAGTATTATTTATTGTATTATATGTTTATTATATTGTTTACTTATTTCTTCTTCTATTCTGTACTGTTATTACATGCTACTAGTACTTCATGACTATCGTAGCGAGTCTAACGGTTCTTCCGATCCAAAGCATTTCATTGCGTTGTTAACCTTGTGTTGAACCTGCATATGACAAATAAACAAATGAAAGTTGAAAGTTGGAACTGGTTGAAAGCTTTTCATCCGTTTAGGCTAATGTAGACGGCTCATCCAGGTGTGGTACAAATGTAGTAACTAATAAAAACTCTTTGAAAGATTATGTTACAGTTTGGTACAGCCTTGGAGACTTGACTGTAGCATTGTTTTTCAAATTCCTTATCATGGGGGGGCGCAGTGGCAGAGCGGGTAGTGCTTTTGCCTCCCAGCAAGGACTTCGTAGGTTCGGTCCTCGGGTCGGCCGACTACGTTCTCTCTGGGTGGAGGCTGTATGTCCTCCCTGTGTTACCGTGGGTTCTCTCTGGGTACTCACCGCCCAAAGACATAAGAAGAAATGTAAAATGTGTTAATTGGTTAGTCAGTGTTAGCCCTGCTACTAACTGGCTATTGTCCAGGGTATCTCCTGCCTAAGGCCCATAGTTACTGGGATAGGTTCCAAACGCCCACGACCCCTAACGGGTAAAAGCAGTAGAAGATAAATATATAGATCTCTTATCTTATTTCACTACAAGCACCAGTGGACTGTGAGAACATTGGTCTTCTGATATTTTATATCAGATAATAATAGACCATACACTGGTCTTGTAAAATCTACATTTCTGCATTCTAGATATATATAAAAAAGTGTTTTACGCAGCTGGCATATTGCTGCCTTCAGATCTCTCCTCCTACCTCTCTCTCTTCTATAGTCTCTAGGCTTCGCCCGCCCACGCACTAACCTCAGGTGTGGAGCCATGAGGTCATTTGACAGAGGAGAAGGTCACTAATGTGTAAACATACGCACACCGACCAGCATACTGTAATGTTTTAGACTCTTTACAATAAAATCAGTCAATTACTAAAAGACGACTTCATACATACATACAGTGTAGCGGAAATTGTTAAAAAGCGCAGCTGTGTTTGGATATTTCACAGCACAAATAAACAGAAGTGAATGCATTTTTGTTCAGTACAAATAATGTGCCTCATGACACACTTTCCATTACGGTAGCTCATGTGAATGCCCCCTCTGTGCGTGAGGACACTGAGGTGACGTCTCAGGGCTACATTGGTTTTTATACGGAGCTTCTTACAAATGGCCCATTGGAACAAATCTTTTTCAGTTTAAATATTGTCAGGCGTATTATGCTTGCTCATATGTGCAGTTCTCATGCATCGTTCTAAGTGACGCTTATAGTGCCTTTAGATAACTCTTATTTTCAGCCACACAGGAAGTGCTGTGTCTTTATGTATTGTCTTATGGTGGACTTGCACAGTGAATGTTTGAGGAGATAAGCTCCAGATCTAGAGTACCACATCAATAACCTCAAATATAATTCAATAAAATGACTTTCTTTGAGATTACAAACACTATTGTTCTTATGTTTGCCTACCATTGTTATTCTAAGTGTAGAGCATTTGTTCTTTGTGTTCCAACAAACAATATGAGCTTTCTCCAGGGTCTTTCCCATAATGTGCAGATGCTTGTCATCAGCAGTTGTCTATGCTCTCCTAATGTTTAAAGTTGACTGAAGTGTTAGTGACTGTCTGAGGCATTGACTACCTTAAACTGTATCGTGGACATATGTGTGAGGAAGTGGGCTGTGGGATTGTTTAATCATTGTTCTTCTGTTTCCTTGAGCAGGGCACTTCCTTGACTATGACCCTGCTCTATGATATAAAGTCTGTTGTCTGTAGAAGCCAGGGGAGGGACTAATGTAAAACTCAACTACTATTGGTTGAAGTGGTAACCCACAAGAGTCAAAGGACTAACGTAAAAAATTAGAACGTATGGACTACACCTTTAGTGATTTCAGGCTTGATCTAAAGTGCCTTTTATAGCCATGTACGGCTCACTTTATCTTGACTCTTATCTAGTTGTGTTAGTCTGTATATAATATTATACTCCACTTACTGCATGTACCCTACATTCATCTGCTTGTGCGGACTTCAGCTTTCCTGACATTTTGCAGCAGTTAGCAGGGAATACCACTTTTCTGCATTTTTCCAGTGGATGAAATAATCAGGCTGACAGGGGAAGAGGAAGTAGCTGCTCCTCCAGTGTGTTTGTTGCGTATGGAAAAATGTATGCTCATAAGAGACATCATTACGGCGTACAGTAGCTGCCGCTGGGCCAGCACCATTTGGGAGGACACCCTCAGCATAAAGTAGAATCAGAAACAGCAGCTGCCTCCGTCTCACCGGAATCACATGATACATCTTCACAGAACCAGCGCTTTCCCATGTCCCACCAACCTCTGCTCCCCCTCCTGCAAGACCAACACAACAGCTTCATTAGCATTGTGTTTAAAGTTATTATTAGAGTGCTATTTTGTTACCGCACAAGTCTCTTCTGTTCTGTTCTGTTCTGTTCTTTAAGGGTTTGTTGGTGGCTGGTTTCTGTACCAGCAATGAACTGTAGACGGGGTACACTCTGCACTTGGCCAATGGTCAGTTAGTTGCAATGCTTACATCGTTCATTAGGGGCAATTTTGATTCACCTAACACATCCATGTCTTGGAGAGGACAGAATCAACAAAGCTAAACCTGCCAGTAACAACAGAATTGCTTCACTGATTGGTGTAAGTTCTGTTTGTAAGTTTAAACCAATGAGGCTTGCAGAGATTCTTTATACAGTAGCTTTGTTCACTATTTGTATTAAGTATTCATCCCGTTGCTTCTCTTGTAGTTTATGTTTCTGCTTTTGTGTTGTGCTGTTTCTCTGTTTAAGCTGAGAGACAGTGCACTTTATAATTTTATGGTCAGTTTTTGAGTCCAGGACTGCAAGCCATGTAGAGCAGTGAGAGTGTGACTTTTTAGAGTACATCATTGGTCAGTTTGCAGTGTGCTGGTAGGTGATGCTTACACGCTTTTGCTAAAAAAAAATGCCTACTTTAACTGTAATGCTTGCTGATGACGTCTTTTGTCATCTGCTGAAGTGAATCCACAGGTATCCAACATATGGTTACATTATGTTCTGTGCCTGCAGCAGCTGCACACGTTTATGTTTGTGTGAAATATGCCAGGTTTTCATAGACATAAATATAAACATATAAGGGTTCACTGTGTCAACACTGTGGTTAGCACTTCTACCTCACAAAATCAGGGCCTCAATCTATATGATGGGGAGGGGGGGTCTCTCCAGGAGCTTTTTCTCACATCAATTTGGGAATCTCAAAGTCCAATAGTGAATGAATGTGAGTGAATGGTTGTCTTACACTGTTTTGAATGGTCTACAACTAAACAGCCAATTGTAAGGGTGTTCATAGTAGCTGTGCTCAATGCTGTCAAGACAACAATTAAAAACATCATCATCATCAATAATCAATTCATTATTCACATGTATTACACTGTTTATCTAAAGTTTACATGATATAGATACATATAAAATGGTATTGAGTATTGCCCAGCCACATCATAATGTTTAACAAAAGTCAATGTGGGATTCTTTGCTGAACTAAAATTCAACCACTAGCCCTGGTCCCCCGTGCAGAGCCCACTTACTGTCCATTGATGCATTAAACCTATCTCAAATATTAATGTGAATATGCATTTATAGTGAAAATCAGTGATGTTGCGTGATGTGCAGGTACTAGTGTGTCAGATACAAAGTGACAGAGTGCTTCAGTAGCATCTTTCTGGACTGTCAGCAGGAGCCACTGGAGGCACGCTGGGTTAGGGAAGATTCAGAAATTTTACTTTTAGCATGGTGATTGGACTGTCTGTGTATTGTATCCTTTAGAAAGGCAGGGTAAGATGTGTGATTCATTGGGTTGAGATCACAGGAAGCACTGAAGATTAGTTTCCATCCTGGTGACGAAAATGAGACTTGAATGAAAGACAGAAGCAGTTGTTATTAACTTTTACATAACCAGAGTATGAATAATATCATTTTTCAACAGTTGCCAAAAGCTTTGCAACTGCCCCTAACCCCACCCCTGGGCAGTCAGAGGTAGTCCAGGCTGTGTACCCCTCATTTGATTAACCCTGTGAACATGTATACTATTGAAATTCAGTTTTAGAAGAATATGGATCTTTTTAAATGAAAGTATGACTCCTGCCTTCAGCTCAGGACTGCCATTCGTTGTACATGCTGAGCTTGTATTTTGATGGAGTATCACATTGCAGGAGTTTCCCATGATGCATCTGGTTGTAGAGTGGCAGGAAGTAAGTAAAGGGATTGTGTTGATAAAGATGACATACTTCATCTAATTGGAATAATGCACACTTCTGAAACATAGACTTTACAAAGGACGGTTTGTATTGGTTGTGCAATGTGGCTGGGTGACATGGCCAAATGTATGTGCCAGTATTGTTCAAAACTATCTTGATATAGTGTTGTTGCTTCATTCATTTCCAGTGGGTTCAGTGATATCACATTTATTCCAATTTCATGCTTATTAGTTTAAGAAATAATAAAATACATTGCACTGTAGGTGTGTTTGAAACAGAAAACCATCTTTATGTGGTCTTTATATGGACAACCAGGACTAAAAACAATCTAAATACAATCTAAAATATATTAGTCAAAATAAAAATGTACACTCTATTCAAAGAGGTAGTTCTCCCAGTCCTAGTTGACATATATGTTGGTATTGCTGTTCAAGCTCTTAATAATAATCCAATGCCTAACTCTATATGCTGGTCTTCAGAGAGGGGATCAGAGAGTGTTATCTCAACTGTGAATGCAACAGCTCCAGTCTGTTAGCTCGATGTGCTTCATGGGACATCTATCTGCTGCTAAGTGATGACGCCAATATCCAGCCAAAACACTGGATTTGGTTCTGTTTGTTTGAAGACTTCCAACACAGTAGAGTTCAGTCTATCGAATGTTATTTGAGTTGGGTAGGTGTGTGTTGTAAATAAGGTAAAGTAGTGGTTCTCACTGCCATAGAGCTGAGGAAGCAGGGGAGGTGAGCTGGGCCATTACAACATACAAATATGGGCAGTGAGACACACAGGTTCACAGACACTCTAAAGGTATGTTTTTATGTTTCGAATAGCATCATACATGAAGACCCCAGATGTTGTCTCAGTAGCTTTCACAGCATTTGGATCAAGTAGTAAACTGTAGTATGTAGGGTGGTTATTATGGGGAGGGAGCTGTGTAAAGGTCTTAGTTGATTTGTTTTATGTTGACTTGTCTTTTATTCTTGCAGGGCTGTTTATGCTAACAGATGCACGCGGGGGGGGGGGGGGGGGGGGGGGGGGGGGGGGGGCGGGGGGGCGGGG
>JAVQKC010210755.1:0-22758 GCA_036025475.1 Philypnodon macrostomus | reverse complement strand
TTTTTTAGTTCCGTCTTTATTAGCCTCTCACTCACCAATGTCAGAATATCTATATATATATATATATATATATATATATATATATATATTGGTCTGTTATGTCTGGTCCCAAATTCATTACATCACTTGTAAAAGGGTCTATTTAGCAGTCAATTGGCATAATTAGAGTTGAATGTATGTTTTAGCAACATTGGAATAAGGCCCACATTGGTTTTCACTCAGCAGGGAACGTCTATAGTAATTAATGAATCATTTAGACTTTGATGTAAACCCTTCAATTTAATGTGAAACCTGCAGCTCCAAGATACGGACTACTTTCATGCTTACTACACATGATGGAACACACATTAAACACATGTATGTTCTTGAAATGAGATCATTCGGTGTAACTTCTGAAAACACACAAGGTAAAAAGTAGGACCAATAACATTTGCACAACCTTCCTATAAAGCTCTAATCACCTGCAGCTCTCTGTTTTACAGTGCATATCAACATATATATGCTGCACTGTGAGCACCTCTTATTTTCCAAGAATAAAATATTGAGCATTTTATTTGAATTTCAACAAGGCACAACAACAAATTAGGTTTTATTACAAATTCAGAACAGAGGACTCTCAGCCCTGCGAGTGTTTGGCCTGCGGGCATTGGGGGGAGGTTGAATATAATGATTACATGTGCTCTTAATCCCGGAGAGCTATTACTGATATCTACACCCAGCTGGCCCCAAGCAAAAAGGGGCCCCCGTTGCGGCAATTGTTTTCATTCTCAGGTCATAATAGGGGTTTGGTCATGGACCCATCTCCTTCTCTACTGAGCCTTCAGGCACCCAGAGTTCATGGACATTAAAAAGATTAATATTTTATTAATGCATGAACTTTGATCGCAGGGGTCAAATCTGACACACAATTTGGCGATTATGGCATGTATAACATAAACTGACTGCATAGCAACAGGTTGTTTAACTGAAGTCTAAGGTAAAGTGAAGATTATATTGTTGTGTGGCAAAAGTGAAAATTGCAATTCAGGGTGGCGCTGTAAGACATATAATACAATAGATCGTATGGTAATTTTATTAGTAACAAAAATTATTTATTTGCATGTTAGCAGATTAGTTGGTTAGTTGTTAATGGTAGACATGGTTACTATTCACATTGACTTTTTTTCTCTCCAGAGATTCTCCATTATTTTTATACTTGCTCAGGCAGTGCATGATTAGATTGTTGATGGTGGAAACCAAAGGGAGAGATCGGTGATCATCTGTAAGATCAATCACAATATATTCACTCTCTTCTAAAGCCTATTCACACTGAAATTAAGTTTGGGTATGGACTGTTTTCATTTGGAAGAAACATGAACTTTAAAATCTAGAGTGAGTCAGCAGAGTGGTGTGCATGATGGTTGTGTGTATTGATTATCCAACACCTGGGACTTTGCAACAGAGCATTATAGCTTCTACAATCATCCAGTTAATTGTCAAATCCATTTATTTTTAAAAAAACTAGTAGTTGATCATTAGGGAAACAGATTTGGTCACGTCTCAATGCACAGAATGGGCAACCGGTAGAGGTGGGTAGTGAGTTACTTACTGCATTATTCAGATATGCTAACCAAAACATAAAGCAAAATAAACTTGTTTTACAGAATTTAATGTTGGTTTAAAGCTGTAGTCTGGAGGTTTTGTATAATGTTAAACCTAAAGAAATCTTGACCAATATGATTTATGTTTTTCATTAGTCACTCCTCTGCCATCTTCAGCCACATTAAATCAATAGTTTGTGTAAGCTATCACGCCACACAAAAATCAACTATTGGTCAGAATGTTAACCCACAAACTGGGATGTGATGCATTTTTAAAACATTTTTAAATTTTTCTAAATTTTAGGAAACCTTCAGACTGCAGTTTGAAAGCATTGTATATTTCTCATATTTTATATTTTATTTGAGTTTAACTGTTTAATCGCAGGGGAAAAATCTTTATATGTAGTTAATTAGGCTTTCTACCAGGATGTATAAAACAATTGCGGGAAGGTTCATTTAAAATGTACAACTCCATCCATTTTTACTCCTTTCTATTGTGAACTATCCATATGTTAAATTTACTACAGAGTTTGGCTGCTCTACTCACCTCTGTCAACAAGCATCATCTCAGTTGATTTTCTCCAAAAACCCAAAGCGAGTATAATATTTGATGTTATCTTCTCCAACTTAACACTCGTCTTTAATTATGTCCTCATTTTATTGTTCAGGGACATTGACAACATGAGATAAAGAGAAAAACACAAATAGTACATTGATATATTTCAGGTCCCTGTCTCAGTGCTCATGAATCACCCAAACCATGACATGTCAGACATCAGAGGCTGTTTTCCCCCTTGATGGAAACTTGTGGAGGAAGTGGAGCAACTTTGGTGGCTTGGCCAGAAACGCGTCAAGTAATTCAGTCCGGTCACGTCCTCATTGGGAACGCTGTGTAAAAAAGCCCCTGATCTCCGTTCCAGATGTACGTACCACAAACGCAAAAGCACAAACGGCAGATAAGCGGGAAAGGCAGAGTCTCATCGATCAAACGTGGACAAGAAGGGACTGATGGGGTCAGAGGAGCATCTCATTATCAGTGATGTAAAACAGATGAAGCTTCACCTGCGCAGCACGACCTGCTCAAACCAAAACTAGCTCTGGTGATGGTAATATGTCAGTATATAGGCTCTGGGCTGTGTCATTATGTTTGTTATTTTAACTAGTTCACTATGTTATATTTGCAATAAAAACAATGGATCTGATATTGAAAATCTTAAATATGTGTTGCAGTTACAGTGTTGGTGCCTGGCCAGCTGCAAATAACTCCTATTTTATACAAAGATTTTAGTCTGGACTCTTGTTGATTGCATTCAATGTCAAGGGCGGAATTTACTTATGTATAGTAAACCAATGAGAATTGCTAGACATAAAAGCTACACGTAGCCTGTTGTTAACAAAGAACTGACATTAGCAAAGTTTGTATTTGACATGGCCAATAAAACACACCCAGCTGTGGTTTGTAAATGACTCTGTTCAGGGTGTACCCCACCTAAGGGCCATGGGTAATTTTCACAATTAGGAATAGAAAAAAATACTGTATAAATAATTACAGCTCAAATATACATTAATATATTCAGTATATACTATTCACTACTATTTACATGCACACATTTCATGACTTCCATCAAGATACAGTATGCTCCCATCTTTAGCATGGCTTATATTGTTCTATCGGGCCCACAGTCTTCTGCAGCAGTCAATCACTGAGTCCCATGATTTCATTATGCTCCATTAACTACGGCAGACTGGGAAGAAAAGTTCAAAGCTTTTAGCATTTAGAGCACTATTAAATGATTCCAATATGTCAGTTTACCAGTATAATGCATCCTTGACATTCATCAAGATAATATAGACTTACATTGTTTCAATACAATCTGGAAGGAAGCATTTCTTTGTAGCCTACGCACACTCATTTAATGCCAAACTAAAACATACTTTCTCTGTATGTAGTCTCTGTAGTGTCTTAATTTATTTGCCTGTTTTTTTTTCTTTTTGTCTAGCTCCCTCCAAGCCTTTGACCTTCCGTTTGCAGCAGGTTCTGTGGCGTGTTTGCTCAACCTCTTCTTATCTTGTGTCCAAAATGAAAAATAAAAAGAAGCAGCTCTAAGATCCAGGGTAATCTTGCGGCCTGTCCTCTCTGATACTTATCACTGGTTGAAACATGTTTCCAGTTAATTCAAACCAGGAATAAGGTAGACTTCTGTAACGGGGGCACGGTTCCCACAGAAAAAATAGCAAAAGAGAAACATGATCTAAACGCTTATTCATTTATTTTCTTTTTTTTTCTTCTTTTATTTGAAGAATAAACATGTGGGTCCAAACTTCTAAACCCCTGACTTCATTTAACCATGAAAGTACACAGAGGATCTTCATTGCTTTGCAGCTTAATAAAAGCCACCTTAGAGTAGCTTTAGAGATCTTATCCACCATTTCTTTTTCTTTTTTTCACTTTATCATTGACTCAAAAGTTTGGCCATGGGGAATCATACACGGTGGAGATGTCTATTCAAAAATTTCATGGCTTAACTATAGCGTGAAAAAGCAGACAGGGCATAAATCATGACCATATGAAATAAACATATCTTCCAAAATTGAATTCACTTTCCGACTCAGACCTATAAAATCCAAATAGACCATGTTCTAAAATTCACAGCTACATCCTTGTACATGGAGTAGGTTAAACACAGGAAAAGGTCTCCAGCGCCACATGTGGTGTCTGTTTGGGTTTGGAGCCACGGGACAGAACGTTATACAGGAAGTAGGACAAAGGCCCTGTTTCAAGAAGCAGGTTCAGTCCAAGCTCAGTGTGTTAAACCTGGAAAGAGGGACATGCATGCTTTCTGACTTTTTTTCTGTTACTATGGAAACTCTAAACATAACTGTTGGTTTTATTTGTTAAACCATTTTTCACTTCATTTCAAAAATCCAATAATCATAATTCCTAATTTCATAGATGCATTTAAATATTACAATGTATGAAATAACTTCAAGTAGGCTACCAAGACCTCCAGTGATCTGACCTGCCAAAATTATTTTAAAAAAGTAATAATGTATATTCATATTACTTTGAGATGATTTTCCATTATGAATCCTATCTAGACAAAACTCAATTCTGAAATGGGAAGCCTTAGTGGATAATTGATCTGAGAAAATTCACCCAGATTAACCAGCAATCCCCAACTTCTTGAACAAAACAATCCTATGTAAAATCTAGGAGTAGAGAAGATTAGCAAGCACCTGTCCTGCCTCTTGGGGGAGACAAAACGTGGCATAACATCATCTACTGTTCAGAAAATTCCCAGACATCATTCATTCTGTACCACCACCACCCACCCTCCTCATAGACAGATGGTGATGTCAGAAAGAGGCGTGGATTTTAACTCAATCCTCGGATGGTGGGCGAACTCGGGATGTGTGAGGGGTCAGCGCCGGGGGCTGCCATCCCGCCACCTCAAATGACAATAAATGACACCAATAGCAGCAGGAACCATAAAGCCTTATCAGATTAGAGACACAATGAAACCATGACATATTACTTTGGGCTAAACACCCCAATGGGCAAAAAGACAGCGATAGCATTTTGCAAGAGTTTTACTGCTGTTTTATTGCCTTGTCTTTTGTTTATTTTTTCTCCCTGTGGCTTTTCTTGAACACACACTAACCATGTTTCTGCTTCTATATATATGGGTAGAGTTGGTATCCTGGGAAGTATAAATGGCCTCCTCCTATTGCATATGTGTACTTGATAAAAATCTTCCTACTAGCTCTCCATTTGTTAGCGGCCGCTAACCAGCTCCAGAACTGGATTCAGCTGCCTCCTATTTGATCATGCACTGCTCTAATGAAAGCCAGGTTCCTTTGCAGACACACACACAGTCTCTTACATGCAAATCTCTGTAATATGTTTCAGTTTTCGATTTCGGCTCGAAGCACTAACTGTTTCACTGTGAAGTGTTGGGCCTCCAGGGATATTTATGTATGTAAAAGTGAGTGAACAACATGAATTTAGCCCTCACAGATGCACAGTTGATTTGAGCATTCCTCAATGGGCTGCGTTGCCTACAGGAAGTTTTGTCTCTGTGTGCATTACAAGATTATTTACAAGAAATGTGCCTCAGGTGTCTCTGTAATTTTCTGGTTATATGCTAAGTCTCATATTATAATACGAATTTAAGATTACTGCCGTATGTGATGGGAGGAATGTGTTTTCTGTCTTGTGGAACTGATATGTAGCCTTCATTTATGTTAAAAGAGCACTAGAAAGTACAATAAAATGCATAGAAGCCATTGCATTAAGCAGTTCCTTGAGTTGTTTGGTCAAAGTATATCAACTTTACTTTTTATAGCTTTTCATGCTTATAAAGTAGATTCAAGTTCAGAAATCCTACAATCAACAAACTACTGTCCATTTCTTTCCTAAATTGTGATACCTGTATATTTTTGTATCTTCTCCCTCCAGTTTTCTGTGTCTAGCTATAGCTACCACTAACTTGGTCCACTGTTTTAATGTCTTTGCTCATGTGGAAGCTGAAAGGTTGTGGGGGTCATCCTCTTGGTACATCCATAGGCCGCACTAGAACATGAGGGTTTTATCTTCTCTCTGGAGAGCACCTGGATTAGCTTTTCACTTGTGGATCCAGACCACACCACTAGATTGAGGAAGCTTTTTTAGTGAGGGTCTCATTCAATAATAATGTTTTATACTGATGCAGGGTTTATTGAATTCATCCAGAGGAGGTTTATTAGGATGGCTGATCAGACTGGGTAAATATGTTGTAGATACATGTGGTAAGCTAAAAGCATACCTCTGCATGCCGTTGGTGTATTTGCTTTTGAAATCTATTTAACATTTAAATTGGCAACGTTTAATTTGGTGACTCCATGTTTTGCCGCTTGGCCAATAAAGAATAATTGAATGAAAGCGAATAGGGAGGAAGTGTTATAGAGAGAACAGTAAAAGAAGTAGTTCTCACGTTTACTGTGGACATAATTTCCAGCAGACAGGTCATTTAGAGGCCTGCACACAGCGGCTCATTTAGAGGCGTTTTAATTTGATTCAAATGAAAGTGGAATACTGCTAAATCTATGAATGATGCTGCTGGTTAAACGCTGGACACTGTACTACAGCAGGGGCTTTGTGAATGTTTTCTAATTCTACAACTCTGCACTGGGGATAGCATATTTCTGTGTTAAATTCACACCACCTTAAATATTTATGGCCACATAAAGTCTTGCAGCTGGAGATGGTGTTTTCTATAGGATTTTAGAGCGTGGGTTATACACAGCAGATACCTCTTGGGACACCGGGACATATTGCATTGTCCAAACTCACAATATGTTTTAATAAAATATATATTACCAAGATACAATATGTACATAATATCAGCATATTCCTCTTAACACATGGGGAAAATATAAATTGTTACCATTATAATTACATCAACCTTATTATTTCTGTCACACTGTGTTGCATGATTCAGTATTTGTGTACCATTGATCTGTATCTGTGTTGTGTACCTCTGGCACATTGCTGAGATATTTTAACTCTAACACAAAACACAAAAAAGTAAATAAGTGAGTAAGTAAATTAATTTAAGAAACAGTTTTCAGTTGTAATGGTTACTTCCTTATAGCTATACTTTTGTGATTACTCAGAAGACTTGGCTACATCCAGGTAAAGTGAGACCTTAGCTGAGCAGTCTTAATTCAACATTGACTGCCTGTTTTAGTAACTGTGTCACCAATAACCATACCTAAATGAATATATTAACCAAACTATTCAGCATAAAACTGCACTGTTGTTCCTAAAGCTGGCCAAGTGGTTTAAATTGCATGCAGACAATAGCACACTCACACACTATAGATCTGGACGGGAGGCTGAGGGGCTTTAGCTGTTTGCTTAAGCCTTGACTTTATTGGGTGGCAGGACTTGCCTCTCCTTTTCACACCATTAATCTTTTGGACGCTTGCTTCCTTGTGAGATCCTGTTCTCACAATTCTGATCTAAATTTATTTCTCTGAACATTTATTTTCTGTCTGCCATTTGGCCAACACCAATGTGCACAGGGAGCTTTTCGATAAAAACACTCGCCACGTTATAGGCTGAATAAACATGACAATGAACTGTTATATCCCATAATGAGTCATATTTGCTCCAATAGTTTCCACCGGACCCAGGGTTTGATATGCTCAGGGAATTGCAAGTATAAAGTTGTCTATTTTGGTACATTAAATCAAGAATGCTGATATGTCTTTTACATTACTGGCAGAGGAAGCAGTGGCTTGGCCTGATAATAAGGAGGGAAATTATGAGTTGGTATGAGCCAGGCATGACTAAACTGTACTAATCAACATGAAGTGGAAAATGTACATACAAAGTGGGGGATGTTTGAGGTCATATATTTCACTTTTGATTGTTTTGTTAAACACATTTAACATACATGGACAGAAAAGGAGGAGCTATTCAAAATCTGTAATTAGTACTGTGTGTCTCCAAGGTGCCATGTTTAGATTCACTCAACACCTGGTTCACAAGCATCCATTTTGTTTCGGTTTCGATGTTTAAATTGGATGCTACAGGGCAATGCAAGTTTGGGATGAGTTGTAAAACTAATTGCCAACAAGATTAACAGTCTGTGGATGCAATGTAGAATGTAGCCAAAAGCATGACAGATGTGCCACAAGCCAAATTGCCTTGATGTACCAATGTCTTTGTTTTTCTCTGACCTTGTAGAATTCAACTAATTTCACATTTACTCATCTGCAGCTGACACCTACATTACCTGTTTCTGCTACCATCTAATGCTAACTGTAGTTATCACCCCACTTCACTCCCATCTTTACTATATTGAAATACCAGACATATTCAACCACTGAAATACCATGTAATCAGCCATATAATGCAGGGTCTCCAAACAGCTAATGCAATAGTGCTATGGTGATGTTTGAGCTATTTACCAATGTATATAGATCAGAATGAATGTTTAAAAGGCAGTGGTATGCTGGGAACTATTTTATATGATACAAAAACACACATTGTGCAGCAATATAAATATGTAAATATTATAGTATATTGGAGCCTCCTGGGTGTTGTGCTGCCTATACATTACATGCTTCAGTTGTAGCAAAAACAACATGACCACTGTTTTCCTTCAACTTAGGCTTTTTATACTGAGAGTAGTGTGTTTGTGGATGTGTGGCATAAACATAGTATAATATTAACACATGGGGAAATATGTGCCACATAATAAAGGTTTAACAAAAGTAAACAAACCCAACCACACTTACCCATAAGCATCTTAGCAACCTGCCTGGTGTTATATAACAAGGTCACCTTCACAAAATACATGTGTAGAATTTACCATAACATTATTTGGCACCACTTCACGACATGAGCACACTGCTGTCAGAATTGCCACTTTTCCATAAAAGGTTCTGCCATTATTGATTACATTTTGACAAGCCATACAATATGCTATCAGGTTATTTTGAATCAATAGCAGAGGGCCGTGTGTAAGAAAAAGAGTCTTGGGTGTGTTGACCAGATGAGTGTGAATGTTTCGTGTGTGAGTGAGGATACAGAGTGTCTGCTGCTGCTGCTTGAGGCATCACGCCGGGCTGTCTGTCTGATAGCAGATCAGATCTTCAGCTGGAAAACTGAATTTGACAAAAATGCCTTTCTCTGCCTTGCCTCTACAAATTGGCATCAAACGGATATAATAGCTCTTATTTTCCCTTTGGTTATAGGTATTGGTTGCAGTGAAAGTTTTCTATTTGATAGCATAAATACAAGACTAGTGTATATATTGCTATTGAACACCATATCACACCATATAACCTCATATCACACCATATCACCTTTCTATAATGACTTCTACTACACCTACGTTCAAAGCCGTATGCACGTTACGGTCTGTTTGCTGTTATGCCATGTGTTTTACGATATGTCAACTCATGTTTATTCCACTTCCGAGCTTTCTAAACACTAAATTTTATCAGCTGTAAACAGAATCAGCCCTTGTTTGGGATTCATAGAGGCATGATGTTTGTATGTGCACTACCTTGGTTTGTTTAGTCTGGCTAGTGTTATAGGTAGTTTGGACTCAACCCAAAGGAATCATTCTATGACTGCATTTTTATGACAAAGAATAAACTATGAAATGAGTTTAACAATCCTGTTTAAGTTATTAAAAAGAGGCTGAGGGGGAAAACAGATGTCTATTAAAGATGCTAATGGGAGACATGTTTCCTCTTGGAAGTGATAGTGAGTTGATGTTGGATCACGCAAACCTGCTTGAATTAGAGATGTTGCATTTCATTGATACTTTCTCAGACCTTCAAGGACTTATTTTCTAGAAAAGCCAAACAATATTTTTCCATTGCTGTTAAAACCTGTGCCAAAATGACATTTCCAATTCTTGTCAAAGTAGTATTTTAGGAGTAACTCTAGGGAATTTCTCAATTTTTCAATTTGCTGGAGTAAAAAGAAGGGGATTTCACAGGACCCATTTGTTTTACATCAAGCATATTGACTACTGGGTGTTACTGTGATGGATTCTTCAGTAATGATGAGAGATCTCTTAGTTGGCGATAGTGATTTCAAACACACAAGGGGTCCACTATGTGCCAGAACATTCTATGTTAAACTACTCATTTACTTCACTCAGTTAAGAACGTTATAATGTACTTTCCCTTAGCCATTTCTACTGAAAATGACAAATAAATTGAACCTTGAACCTTGAGTAAAGTAAAAAGTAAAAGTAAATATTGACTTTTGATTTTGAGATTTTGCCTTTACTCAACATCTAACTTTCTATGGCATTTCCCCCTATTCCTGTTTTGCAGTTCTTTATCTTTGCAGGACTCCACTGATGGTGACCACATGTTAATACACATGTTTAATACAGTTGTAGAGGTTTTGCTCTCTGTTTCCATCAGCACCGTTGTCATGTTTGTTTTATGACATTTGTTTATTGTTTTTTCTACTGTATTGGTCTGGGGTCTGTTGTTATGTTTGACCATACCATAGCCATATCCCAAATCTGTCATAAATCTGTTCCCAGTGCTGCTACATTTGATGTAAGCAAAACATCAGCAGATGTTGAAAAGTATTTTTATTCTCATGGCTACCACATTGCAGCCACATTCATTACTAAACATGTGGTAACAAAAGAAATCCTGACTAACATTTGAACCATAAGAGGCTTGAATAAGGTATTAGGTATTATATCTGTGTATGTCTTTATGAGAAGATGCTATCCAGAAATACAGTGAATATAACAAAATCCTGGAAATTGAATTCTTTAAAGAGTTTGTCCCCTGGGTAAGACACCTTTTGGTCATGCTTTGTCCCACTGGCCTCAACCTCAGGCTAGAGTTGCTCTCATTGATTTAAAGTATGTCAGTGAACTATCCCCAATTGGGTAGCGCTCGTCCATCACAGTTAAGGATGACTTCACTCAATGTTGCTCTTTTTATTTTGCCTGCTACAGTTGGGTCTTGTGACAGGAAATCCTAAAATCTATCAGCCACAACTTTTATGACTGACCATCCAGAGATAACAGCCATTCAAATTCTGGACATTTTAGATATGAACTTAAGTGTGTTTTAAAAAGAAGACCTAATTCATTGGGAAATGTTTATGCCTTTTTTGCAGGTTTGTCTAAATTTTGTGTGTAATTGTTGTTTTTGTAAAGGCCCTTCAAGGGACGAGCACTGCAAATTAGCCACGGCTACAAGTGCTGTAGTATATGACATGTAAAATGTATATACTTGTCCCTATCAAATAAATAAAAAAAATAAATTTATGTAACACTTATAAAGAAACTGTATCTAACTAGTTGCTTGGCTTTCCACATTGTTAATGTTGTAACTAAAGTTCAGATTCTTATAAACAGTGACTTTATCATGACATTCCTCAGGAATTAAGGTGAATGGCATTCAGAGCCAAGTACACAACATGCACAAAATGAAAGCTATATCTTTAGAGTTTCTTCAGGAATGACACACAAGTATTTGGAATTTATGGGATGTGGAATGGGATTTATCACTGTTGTAAGTTAATGATGTTGGCAAGATATGTAAGACAAAAAATATAAAATTAAAATATAGTAAGTTTTATGGCGTCCCGTATCATACCATACAGCATTATGTTTTTTTGTCCCAGGTGCTAACAATTTGCTGGATGTTCTTGCAAATGGGGACGAGAGGAAGTTCATTCTTAGCTCTCATGGGAAAACACATACAAATATTATTTTAAGAAATATTGTTGTATGTAACATGTTAGGATTCTATCATCTTTTTATTGTGTTACCCATCTCTATTGGTAATGCAGTAAAATATTGAACACCCCTGTCGTGACAAGTCCTTGGTCCAAAACACACATTTAAATTAATTGCCCGTAATAACATCCAATGTCATTACATACACTTATTTCATTAACAGCTTCTATTACCTTTCGGGCTAATTTTGTAGCTGGATATCACATTATCTCCTGACACTATCCATCAGCTGTTAAATGAATAGTTGCCTCAGTCCATTAATATTGTAATTAGCAGTTTTATTAAGAGTTATCTGGTCACAGACGCTTTTCCGCTCGTGACTGGTTTGAAAATTGTTTTATACCGCTGACCTTCTCATACATTCCCGATGAACCAGAGCTTGGAGATGTACTGTAGCCCTCAGTAGGCCAAGGACGACATATTCATTAAGCAACATACTGTAGGCTTTTTCTGCATATCTGTCATTCCAAGGCACTCATGCTTCTTTTTCCCCACTGCGGTAATAATGTGCCCCTTAATGTCCATTAGGGGTGCACAGTGCAAGTTAGTGTGTAACCATTAGATGTTCCCGAAGGACGCAGAGTCACAAGATCATTCCCAAATGTAAATACTCCAGGCTTTCCCCCTGGCAAAAACACTCTGGTCATGTGGTCAGCAATTACAAATCCAGTGCAAATGTGTTTGGTCCAAAAACACAAGGCCGTCATTATACAAACTGTGGGAACTGTTTATATAGGGAAGTGAACCGACGTATAATAGGCTTGGAAATGAGTGATATGCATTTTAGTGAGAAAACATTTGACTCTGAGAAGGTAGTTTGATAAGAATTTCTGGTTGAAAACAACATGGAGTCTAGAGTGTATGTTCTAAAAGCAAAATAATAACTTTGGATTGACACTAAAGACTAGCTTTTTGTTTTTATCTTTACCAACTTTGACATGTTTCTGGTATCATGAAAATCCACCTTCAATTTAAAATACATTTAAAGGTTCTGTATGTTGTTAACAGACACCAATATTCATATCATAATGGCTCCTTACTTTCTTTACATTTTGCCTTATGTTGTTATACAAATCAAGAAACCAATCAAAAACGCTGTTGGGTATGGTAACATATAAAAACTCAAAAACAAAAAAACAAATGCCAAATGGTGAACTTGAATGTAATTACAGACTAACCCTAAAATAGTCTTTTTTTTTCTCTTTCAACTGTGCACATCTTTCACTGTAAATTGTATAATAAATTTGAATAATGCTATCAAAGTGGAGTGAAAGCTTCAAGGACATGTGCTTGTCTTGTGCAAACACTTGGAAATGGATTGCACACTGAGGATCTCCAATCTGTGCACTGGTCTATTAGTATTGACCCTGGGAGTGGAAAACAAGAGCCCTCATATCCAATATTGATGTGAGTGAGGCAGTATACAGGGCGATTTGAGCGGCACATGCTTCACCATTGATTGTTTATAACAGCTGCATACTAAAAAAAATCAAGAAGACAGTGATTGAGGTACGATCATGGCTTGTTATGGGGCTGCTAACAAAAAAGTTTGTGCTAAAATGGGTTGGCAAGATGGATTTGGGATCGTTTCTGCTCTGAGCCAATCCCGAGCCCCCTTCACCTTTCAAGGCCAATGCTGAATCAATGGCAGTGCTTCATCACGCCAAGCCGAGACTAATGTCCTGGTGTTGAAAAGCAGGCGCAGAAATCCTGGTGTGAGCTATGCATGTGCACTAATGAGCTGTGTGGCTGTATGTTGTCTTTCTGGACATTGATTAAAAATTGTGTAAAAGCAAGAAAGTGAGCAGAAGCAGGTCTATATTAGAATAGCAGGCAGAACATGTCTGTTTCCATTAATTTTGGATGTGTGGATTATTATTAGATAAGGAAAAACAGTATATGGAGTTTAGACAAGAATTAGGCCCATAGTGTCTGTAGCGTATATTTGATTTTTGATAATGTAAATCTTAATAACAATATAAAACATGCAATGGATTTCACTTGATTTTTGATTGTCCAGCAATGAAACCAGTCTTTTGATAATAATAACTTAATTGTCTTCTATTCCATTAACAAAATACCAACATCTAAAGATACTGATCACAGAATTTGCAACAGACTATATAAAAGTGATCCAAATAATAAAAAAACACAACACATCTAACCATGCCATCATACTTTCAAAAGTACCCCAGCTGATCTTAAAGCTGCTAAGAACACTATGCACTCTAATGTAGGATTTCAATAATCTTTGTGTTCTGGGTTATCCATCACAGTAGTCTTCTTCCAATAAACCGATGTACTAGCAAAGAAAGCAGAGGCAGTATCTCAACACTGGCACCACACCAGCAAGTTCAAGGGCTTTTCGGGAATGTTCTCAAACTATGGAACCTCATGTGGGCCCCTCATTTGAATGACCTCCAAATTATTAGAGTTAATTTTATTCTCTTGCATGACTGTAAATCCCAGCATGTAAATGAGAATTATTCACAGCAGTTTTAGTTCCAGAAAATGTGGCTGCTGTGTGGAATTGGGTAGCCAAAGAAGTCCTGACTGCTAATGATAACTTCGAGCACCCTTTGCCCCCGTTGGACCCACACTTCATCCCCATATGTTTGGACTGAGCTAATAAATTTTTTTCAAGTAAACCTGATACATCAGAATCAATGTCTGGACATGTAGCACTGCGCAATCCATAGAGGCTCCATTAAAGTAGATGCACTGCCCACGCTGATCAATACACTAACAAAAGTGAGAAACGGCATTGCAGCCCTCAATGCACACAATGTCTTCTCCACATTGTGCGTACATGCAGTTTTATGTGCTGTTGCTTAACTACACAACAACTTGATGAGATTAACGAGCTCCCATATGGTTGTTGATGCAATTATGGACAAGTCTCAAAGATAAGACAGGAAAAGATAAAATTGTAATATCTGTGGGGAAAAGACTGCTGGGGAAACAATAAGGACTTTTCAACTATTCTGTGCTAATAGGAATATATAAACAGGGATCATACAATATCACAAAAGTACATTATAAGTCATGCTTTCAGAATCAACAGATTCACAAAAATAAATAACTCTCATGCATGAGCCACACCAACTGTATACAGATATATTGTATTTTATTACATTTTATGCCTGCATAAATGGCTAACTACTCTTCTTGAAAAGCAGAGCGCTTTGTAGACTATTAAAAAAACAGTCGGCGCCATACAAAAAGCAATCTACCAATATTCAATTACCAAGCAAGATTCACTATTTTGTGTGTGTGTGCATGTGTGTGTGTGTGCGTGTTTGTGTGTGTGTGTGCGTGCGTGTGTGTGTGCGTGTTTGTGTGTGTGTGCGCGTGTGTATGTATGTGTGTGCGTGTTTGTGTGTGTGTGTGTGTGTGTGCGTGTGTGTGTGTGTGTGTGTGTGTGTGCGTGCGTGTGTGTGTGTGATTCAAGATTTGCTGATCTTTGTACCTTTTACATTGTGCAAACCACAACCACTTTGTAAGCCACAATGCTGCCACGACTTGATGTGGCACTATAGTCAGTGCTTACAAGAAATCTAAAATAAATGTGGGCAAACTAGTAGATGTAATTGTATTTATAGGATTGTTTTATAACAATGCATGCGTACTGTACTTAATGTTGTAAATTACATTTAATGTTGTCAACAAAGGCACCAGTAAAACATGTTCAGCTGTATTGTGTGCACTGTAACACAGAAAGCAGTAAAGCCATAGCTGCTGAATTAAATGAACTTTGCATATACTTCTGCAGAGACACAGCCCTGTTGTACATAGACTGTCATTTACAATCTGGTCAAACTGCAGAGAATAGGCTGTTCTGCAGGGCTGCCCCTGGAGAATGGAAGCCCATATAGCTCCCAAGACTAAAACAACACTGAAGAATCTCTCATATTGTATCTCTGGGTATATTTACATTTCTAATTTTCATTTAGCAGCAGCCACATACGCCAATACAGATGTCTTTAACAATGACCTAACATTTCATTAATATTTATGCTGAAAACTAACCAAAAAGAATAATACAATTGTTACTCTCTGGTTACAGTTTCTCTCTGGTCCCAGAACATACAAAAAGTCCAATGGTTCCAAGAGAACATTATGACTCATCTCCTGCATGTTCTGCTCTTCCATCTGGACTCAGTGGGGTGGTCGCCAGTATTAAGAGACTCCCCCTTTAATGTAATTGTTTAAGGATCAGACTCACATCATTCCATGTCACACAGACCTGCTTTTTTGTTGGAGCAGAGGAAACAGTGATGTGATTGTTGAATGCTTCTCTCTTTTCTCCGGTCACATCTTAGACAAGTTAACCTCTTTAATTAAGAGTACTTAGCTGTGTGGGCCCGGATGGGGCAGGAAGCGATTGTTGAGACCCTGCCAAGCTGGATCGGGTTTCTCGGCGGCCTGTGCTTCCAGCCAAGGCTGAATGGGAGGCTGGCTTGTCAGCAGATGCTGTGCTCAGGGATCAGTGTCTCTCTGTTGGGTTACAAGAGCCCTTTTCCCCAAGACAAGAGAGAGAAAAAACTCTGTGGACGAGTAAAGGGTGTAGTGGAAGAACAAGCATGGAGAGAAACTTGTATAGTGAGATCTGCACTCTGATGTAGGAAACTCAATACTTGACGTAGTCTGTCAGTTTGTTTCTGGCTCAGCGAGCATGTCAGTACAGCTTTTTCTGTAGTTGTGTACTATATAGTATAGAAACTTTGGCAAAACCAATGTATGCAATTTTATATTTTTTACTTAAAAAACACATAATAGCATATTGTGAAAATACCTTTGAGAAAAAACACTTTAAGACATGATCAAAACTCTCTTTTATGCACATTTTTTTTATCCCACAGCTTGTAAAGTATAACAACAGGGATGTAATGGATGCTGATCATTCTAAGAAAGTGGCTATTCCAAAACTGGTCACTATATGTCTACTTACACACAGAAAATCAGTTAAAAAACACAGTGGACTGCAGTCAGAGTTAGATACAGTAGGCATCTAAGCATCAGTTTCATGTGGTGTTAAAAGAGAATTGTTGAATTTCACAATCACTTTTTTATTCGGATGTTGGCAATACCCGGTCTCCAGTGCAGACTTTAATGCAGACACAAACATGAAAGGAATCCTGTATAGTGAGACCTGCCTTCCAATGATGGAAACTGAATCCTTGGCCTCTGTCAGTTTGTTTCTGGCCCAGCGAGCATGTCCTCTGTGGGGATATCATTAGTAGTGCACTATATCAAAATATTCTTAAAAAAATCCAACATAGTCACTGATGTCTATGGTTAAAATGCATGTTGAGAGGACACCACTTCACATCTGTCAAAGTACAATCAACAGCTTTTCAGAAAGATACAGGACTTTAAGCTGTTTTTCATCACGGATAAAATGAATCACTGTTCTTTAGTCTTTAGTTCCGGTAACAGAAGCCAGGCTGCTGTATTTGCACAGCAATTTCACCCAACGTCTAACCCTTAAATTAATATATACGTCATGTGGTCTGCGCACTGTATCTGTACGGTTTGTGCCGAGCTCCAAAGAAAGATGCCTCTAATTTGACTTTTTGATATCCCAAGTATTCTGTATGCTTGTGGCAGTGAGGAATGTACTAAGGGGACAAGCCCATAATCTCAGTGTTTATTGGTCTGTTCTCCAGACACACGGGAGGCCACAGGGATCAGACTTTCCACAGACTTTAGAGTAAGCACTAAGACTCGACACACATTTCTTCTAAACATTTTTCAATAGTGTGATAGATCCATGTGTTTGGATATGTTTTGTGCCTTCTGTACACAAAACATAAATAAATGCATTACAAGTTTGCCTTGACTACTTGGTCTGATTGTTTATGATTAATATGGAGTATAAAATAGATTTTAAGTTTGAATTACAATTTTAATGCAAAATAAAAATTCTTCAATAAAATAGATTTTGATTTTGACCATAAAGCCAATACACATTGTTACCTTTGTTCTGTTTAGCTTATCAAGTTTTACACACAACTCTTTGGAAGTGACAGCAAATTAAAGTGTTGATATATATTAATTAATTAATATGATACAATTTTATTCAAAGTGTAGAAGAAAAGTTATTTTTAATTTATAGTATTATTGTATATAGAAAATACTTTATATAAAGGCAACTTCTATATTGTGTAACAGTGTAAATTAAATTAAATTAAGCCTGTATATTATATCCTCGTATACGTGTTATTTTTACATGTCACTTACTATGCCAATTATAAACTTAGCACTTTTAGCACTCATTACAACATGCAGCTTTGCTCATTTCTAGATGTAAAGCACTATTCAATTAACCTGTAAGTATAAACCAAGCTAAACGTATCTTCAAAGGGGACAGATATGACAGCCTTCAGACTTATCCTATGTCCTTTCCATTATCTCTTAGTGACTTCTTCTTCTTTACCTTAGTCCGCATGAATGGAATCTGGCTATGCTCTTAGTGTATCAGTATCCCCTCGCACACCCAGCTAGAGTTACGCTGTCATGAACTAACATATACTCAGCCGGGTCCTCAGGAGTTCAAAGTTCTTGGGTGTCCTATGGGAGCAGCTTGAGTGAAAGGATAGACCTATTTTGGGCCAAATTACTTGAAAATGACTTTAAAATTACACCCTGCTATGTCTAGGGGCGTCTCGTGGTACTTCTGTGGTAATAGCTTCCATTAAAACAAAAAGTTACAAAGTTTGGTAAATTCATTTCTTTATCTCTTAAAGGGAACGTATGCAGGGGCTAGCGTTTCAAAGTTGCACCTGCAGATGTCCACTAAGTGTTTCCTGTTTGGCATTTTTCTGTGACGTGCAGGGGATTCCAAATGTAACTGTGTCTAATTGGCGATTCTTTTTGATCCGGGATCAATCTTTACCATATGAGCTGTGGTTTGCAGCAGAAGGGAAAATTGAGAGGGATGGCAACCTCATTTCCCAAGTTCACCACAAGGTTCAAGCGTCCATAGCCTGTGGTCAGTGCCTGCTTGTATTCCTCTGTTATGGCTGTCTGACACTTTTCTCATGTTTCCCCGGTTCTCCTGGGATAGAGTGACCTGGGCAACTGAGACGCTCACCTTTCAGACCTTTGGAAGCTAAAGGTGGAGGTGTTGTTAGTATTGTGTAGATTACTAGCTGACCGCAGACACACATGTCCTTGTAATGTTTTGTAATTCCTTGCAACATTATGCCTATAATTATATAGGAATGTGAATGAGTGTTTTTTTTCAGTATCCTTAAATGCCTTACTGCCCCCTACAGGAGAGCACAGATCTCCATTATTTGGTCTTATCTCACAAAAGATGTAGGATGGATTAGTACAGGGGTAAATGCTCTACCATTTACATTTAGCCATAAATAGGTTACAGTAAATCTCACAACTGTCTAGAGCAGGGGTGGGCAAACTTTTTGACTCAAAGGCCACATGGGGTTTAAAAATGTGCCAAGTGGGCCGGCTGATATTGTATTCTTTGTAAACTGCAGCCTTTTCTGACAAATGAGACATACAGCCTTCAATCGGACCTCAGTGAAAACAATATGTTGATGTGGAGTTAACTGGTTACTGCAGGTTACAACAACGTGAGGGATAAAAAAATGATATTTCATCATTTGAAAAATATGAGAACATGCTTGGCGGGCCAGGTTAAAAAGCCCAAAGGCCCGCATGTGGCCCCCGGGCCACAGTTTGCCCACCCTAGAATCCAATAACTCTGGATCCAGACGGTGATACAAATTTTATCGGCTGGAATTGGTATTCATGACAGCTTAATAAAATATACATTTGTGGTGAAGACAAAACAATTACCATACTAACAATCATGAAAATGCCAATAATAAGCAGCATAAACTTTAGCATTTACATTGTAGAAATCAACAGAGACAGACCAAGATATTTCCTGCAGGAGATTGCACACTTACATGTAGTTGCACGTTTTCAATCACTCAAAGCTTATTGAACAGGGCCTGAAAGTGATCTAATGCTAATGAGCAAATAAATAATTTTCCTGCATCCACAACAAAGCCACTATTGTTGTTGAGTCGGCTTACTTTATATACCCAACAGATATTTGTGCATCTTGAGCTGTTTAGTGGCGATGTCATCAACAGCAGCCACTCAATTGAAATGGAAAAGTATTCTGAATCAGAGTCTGTGGAAGCACTCAGGCTCATCTGGAGCTGTGGGCCGCCACGCTGGGGAATTTAACCCCCACCTGTAACTCATTATACCCAGACCGAGCACTATGCTCCATCCACATTTTGATCTTTCTCCATTTTGGTTCCATGAAAAAGAGCAGCACACTTGAAGCGTCAGTATGTTATAGGCCGACACAGCTGCCTACATACACTTCCTTTTCTTCCATTAGCGCGGCTGAACTGGAGAAGATTAAAGACAGATTTCAGTTCAAGACCCGAAAAACAGTTGACATGGACTGTGCTGATTATATACACATTAAGTGTTTATTTGACAGTTCAAATGTAGAACTAACAGAAACCGTGAAATAACAGTGGAAGAACTCCGGTTACAGTAAGGCGTGATGTTTACATAAAACATTAGCAGATTTTGAGCAAGATTGAAATGGTATACACACAAAGACTTGTTTAATTATCTGCCAATAACTAAATCAAGGTGATGTATTTTCAGTATGTTTAGTTAAAATTCAAATACATTGTATATTATTGTAGAATACCTATTATATTATATTTAGTTACATTTGTTACTGTTTGCTCAGTTACTTTAAGGACTTTCATTATTTGCTTGTTTACATGCACTTGCGACACCTCTCATTCTGATATTGGATTTTATTATCTTATTGATTTTATATGGCCATTTTATAATTTTTTATAGCTTAGTGAGATTATTTTATTCTAGATGTTCTATATTAACCCTGGAGAGGTGAAATATTCAACTTCAAACATGCATTTAAACAGTAATTCACATTCACTGAACATGCTCCTATATACCCCACATTTTCTCTCTGTATATGCATATTACCCCATTTTAAAAGGAATATACACACACACACGCACATGCACACACGCACACGCACACACACACACACACACACACACACACACACACACACATATATATAAGGTAGTTAGATTCCATGTTATCCAATTAAAAATAAACTTATATTATAAAACAAAGACAACTATTTGGATGGTCAACTAAAGCCTAAAAAAGGCTACAAAACATTCAGTATTATATTACAAAATACAGGCAAACCATTTTTGTGGTAATTTTTTCATCATATGTACAAGATCCTCTGTGGAATAGCGGTATGTTACAAATGTATAGAGACCCACAGTGGGGTTTCAGGTTTGGTCTTCACATTTGAAAGCTATATAATGCTGAAAACTTGGCACCACCGCTGTCTGGGCCTGTTTCCAAAAAAATCCCCAAAATGTCCAATGTCAGAGCTTTATTCTCATTCTCGCTTTAGACACAACATTAACAAGCGCACTGCCTGGCCCTGGAGTCACATGGATTGAGTTAAATAAAATGAGTTGTACTAATACCATTATTATGCCCATGCTTTAATGCTGGCTGCTGATAGCATTTTGCTGAATAGACTGTGACTGGATTTTAGCAGACCAAGGTATGTTTATTATAGCGTATTTCATCTAAAAAAAGTAAATAGCTTTTTTGTGTGCACAGAAAATTTGTTCTTGGCAACAATTGGCTGACAAAGTAGCAATTTAGGGCTAAAATGGTGCTTGTTGGGTATTTTTGTCTTCCTCATCAGCACAATTAGACCTTTTGCTAAGCAGTTATTTTCCTTTGGAGAGCCAATTTCATCTCTGTATGAATATGCCATTTTCTGGGCCCTAATAAATACGCAGTGAACAAAACCGATTCAATAACATGTTTCTTTTGGCTTGGAAGGTCACTACAGTACAAGAGGGAACAGACAGCTCTCTCATTGTTGAGAAGCACAATAACTGCAATACTCAATGCTATAGTGTACAATGTAAGATGTGCACTCAAAGGCCTCGGCAGTTATAATACCAAATGAATGTAATATGAGTTTGTGAATATAGAAAAATATAGAAACATATAGAAACATATAGAAACATATAGAAACATATAGAAACATATAGAAACATATAGAAACATATAGAAACATATAGAAACATATAGAAACATATAGAAACAATATAAGCCTACACTAAATGCAGAGAAGAGGTAACTCAAACATGTGTAGATCTTTTACTTTGGCAGCCAACACCTGTGCAGTGATTTAAACTTGCTGACACTTTTTGTAACTGGGAATTTAAAATCTCACAAACATGCCACTGTTCCCTCAATGCTGCTGTGAGTGTCTTAAAGCCGCTGTGAGTGTGAATGAGGTCCCTGTGGGGTTGGCAGGGGGACACTCACCTGGGCTAGGCCAGGTGATCTTAGCTGCTGACAGATAGTGTCATTGTTCTCCTCTGTCTGAAAAGTCCTCTGGATGGAGTCTCCAGTGCCCTGCTGCTTTGATACAGTTGCTTGGATACCATGTCCACCTGGATCAGCATATGGTCCCAGCATGGTGCTCTTCATGTGAGACATTGCTCTGCCAAAGGATTTTATCTTACTCTGTCTCAAACTCCCACCAGGCAACCATTTTACAGATCATCAAAAACATTCATGGACTCACTGGCCACATTCATTTTTATGAGGTTTTGTAACTGTTTCACTTCCAAGAGTATTCAATTGTAAAAACCAGACGATCTGTGCAACAATGTTTTCCACAAAACCATCTAGGAGGGTTCCCATGAGGAGGACTGTCAGAGGAATGTGTGAATGTGATCTGTTCCAACAAAACACTTTCAATTATCCATCCATCCATCTTCTTCTGTTTATCCGGGGCCGACTTCCCCCTCCCCAGACAC
>JAVQKC010210750.1:0-19421 GCA_036025475.1 Philypnodon macrostomus | reverse complement strand
ATACACAAGCAGAGCTGTTTTAAAGTCTATTCTCTGAGCGACAGGAAGCCAGTGCAGAGACCTGAGGACAGGACTAATATGGTCATATTTTCTGGTTTTAGTCAGGACTCGAGCAGCAGTACCCAGATAACATACAGAACATAAATACTCAAGTAAAAGTAAAAGAACATAAATACTCAAGTAAAAGTATTGTTACGTAAAAAAAAAATATATAATTCAAACCACTCTCATCACTACTCATCTCATCATCTGAAATATAACATGAAGCAATACCCAGATAACATACAGAACATAAATACTCAAGTAAAAGTATTGTTATGTAAAAAATAATAATAATAATAATTCAAACTACTCTTACTCATCTCATCTGAAATTGTGTCACCTGATTAGCTCGGGATAGATTAAAAAATCAACACAATCAATTACTCTATGTATGCATCCATAAACATCCACTTGCTAGCCAACACATGCAAATGAAGTCTCAAATGCCAACGCTAATTAATAGAAAAACAAACAGTTACTGAGGCAGTCTACAGGGACGGGATTATACTGTGTCTCTCCTCAACGAACAAATTGCACTAAATTCAATCAAACTCATCGAGAGCTTGTGCGAGTAGAGAAAGGCAGCCTGTAATCAGCGTGACAAAAAAAATACAAAGAAATAAAAGAACAAAATGGTTGAGAAGAGAGCCGTGGCCTTCAACTCTTCACAGAACTGCATCAAAACCACAAAGAATACAAAACACTAGTCTAACTAATGCAGCCTTTCCAGCAACAACAGTGGGCTTTTGGAGGAAAAGTCAAGTATACGTGAACCCCAATATGCACCCACTCTAATTCCACCAGTTAAGGTTAAAGAGTTTTTATTCGTTGATCTATTTTGCATTCTTCTTGTACATGCAGAGAATTGTCATCTGCAGGACTTTTTGAGATAAAGAAGACAATTGAGCCACTTAAAAGAAATTAGCTAAACCTTGCAAATTAAATCTAAAATAAAGATATTATTAGCATAGTTGGCAGTACGGTACCAGTACGGTCAAATGCAGAGAACAAGTGTCCCTAAGGGGGCAATAAAGGGTTTAACATGAGACTAAAAAGAACTCCAAAGAAAGTATAGTGTTTGGCTTGAGTTTAACATATGTATCCCTAACGTCTATTCAATTAGGAGCTACTGTTAATGCTGTACTTTGAAGTTGATTGCTGTACCTTTTTGTGTGTGTATTTCTGTTTCATGCACAGACTGACTTTGTGATACGTCTAAAACCTTTTGTGTAGTGTTTTGTGAAGACAGCACTTCTTGGATTATTTCCCTCTGAACCTAAATGTTTGAGCTCTTCTTCTGTCATTAGTCGAGTAATTGGATGAACAAGAGGGAGAAAAAGCTGAAAAAGTAATTACGCCTGCACAATTAAACAGGATATCACAGCACTCTTCTGTCCCTATGATCCTCCATCACACTCTGATTGTTTCTGCCACTCAAATATTGATTTAATTCTCTCATCTGTTTTCTTAATTAACAAGCTGTGAAGGAATGACAGCTTATGGCTAAGAGGCTGCCCCCTTTAGAGACCTCAACATTAAATAGCAGTTAAAGGGACTCTATTATGACAACTCAACTGAGAATTTTACCATGTTATACATTTGTTTGGTCAAAAACATATCCAGAGTTGTATTTTGTTTCATTTACGCATGTTTGAGTCATGTTGTGTGGTATGGCACTGACCTGCTCAGGAGCTAAAAATGCTTGTTGGTGAAGAAACCCCACCTTACTACTACTTTCCATTGTTTACATTGGTTGTTGTAATAAAGTGGGTGTGACACGCAGGGGAAAGAGGGCCTTAAAGGGATTTGCAATTAACCTGAGCTTTTATCAGCAGATAGACATCAACTACTACACCTCAATAAATACTTATTTTGAAGTAAAAGCAGAAATCACAATCGAGAAACCTTTGGAACCCTGGGAAAAGAAAGCATAGTATGGTCCTTTCAAACAAACAAATGTAATCTAATGGAGAATGCTAGCACTCTTGCCTCACAGCAAGTGGGTCCCGGGTTCGAATCCCAGACCGGGCAGTCAGGACCCTTCTGTGTGGCGGTTGCATGTTCTCCCCATGTCTGTGTAGGTTTCCTCTGGGCACTCCGGGTTCCCCTACCACTAAAGACATGTACAGTAGGTTCCCCATTGGGGCTCGGACTCCCCTGAAAAAGATTGTGACTCTCAGTGGGACCTTCCTGGTTAAATAAAGGTCAAATAAAAAATATATATGTAGGCTTATAAGTTGCTTAAAAAGATTATTTTGCATTCACATTAAGCCAGACCATAGATATTCTTCCAAGGTCATTTTTGTGCATTCTGAAAGATAGTTTTTCTAGCATTGAGTTGTTTCTGAGTTACCCTTGGATCCACTGCTCTGTGAGGCAATAATAAAGCAGCAGAGTGCCCCAGTAATTAATATTAAAATGACTGTGAAGCATTTAACGACCCCTCAAAACTATAACCGCAGATCAATGGGCCTTTTATTGCAGTCGTTATCGTTTCACTAAATGAAAACTAAAACTGACGGATACATAATGGGACGTTCAGGATGCCACTGTGCCACACTGACCTTCTCTGTGTATTTTCTATTGTTATTTCTTTATTTAGTAGAGTAGTATGCAAGGTCATATTTTTAGGATACATGGGGATCTCCTGCAGATGACAGTCACAGTGTATATAGGAGGACATAAATTTCACCCTATAGTGATTTAGTGGTAGATAATTAGGAAGGAAATGCTTTGTAAAATGATCTGAAATGATCCTGAAGCAGCAAGACTTTCGATGTAAGGAGCTAAACTTTTTCTTTTTCTGTCTAGGTAGAGATAATGCAGCTATGGTCTGAGGCAAGGTAAGGATACATATCTTCTAAGGGCCAGCAGGTGACCACAATGCAGTGCCGAAGGACCCATCTCCAGATCTAGAAACACGGTTCTGCTTCTGAATTGGAATTAGCTGACCTTGAGTTGGATTCAGGAAAACTGAAATCACAGAAATCTTGGATCATTCCTGCTGATTTATTTAGGTTTTGTCAACTGGTGACCAAATCAATGGTGTCAGTAATCAGTATTGTTAAGTGGGTAGTACCGATATTTCAATTACCAATTTGGCCGATACCGATCACAAAAACGATAATTTGCAAACATGTTTCTGTTTATCTACATATACAAAACTTGCTTTATATTTATTTATTAATCCATAATTATTATTTTTATAATATTATTATAAAAAGGTCTTTTCTTTCTCTGGCAGTTTCTAAACCTAAATATTAGAGGTGATCCTTTAAGAACAACAGATTAACATCATCCATCTGTCATAGGATATTATGGCCGATACGATCAAAAATGTCAAAAATATAAATAACGGTATGTAACTTAGGTTTGCCAGCAACAACCAGCCCCTTGTTCTGTTCGCACGTAATGTATATCTTTATGTAAAAAGAAGTGGACAAAATCATAGTGCTTTAACTGGTTGAACTGGTTTTCATCATCTGGAAATGAAAGCTATTTTCTTACCCATGTTTCTGAGAATATTATTTGCTCTTAAAAACAGTATTTGGAACACTAACCTGCCGACCACATCCTTACACATTAATAATAATAAAATACAGATCTATACACATCTATACATATTTGGGGCCCAATATAGCCGATCTCCACACAGATGGTGGACAAAACTGAATCACATTGAGTGGCGTGTATTGTCGCTAGTTTGCCCGGCTTTAGCCATGTTCAAAGGGGCAGGACGTGGGCTGGCACCAGTCCAAAGTAAGAGACATGAGTGTGTTTGTTCTGAACCAATCCGTTCCACGGACACAGGATCAATGCCTAATAAAAACAAGAACAAAATAATAATAAAAATAATCTAGCCTACGTTATGTTAATGTATAAGATGCTATTTGTTCTATCGCCTCAGCATTCCCGTCAAAGCTGCAGTGAGCTGGCCTCATTTGAGATGCAACAAGAGCAAATACTTCCCTCGGACCTTGAGAGGTAGATTTACACAGATATCTTTTGAACTTGGACAGACTCAGGATGCTGGTGGAGAAGAATGTAGCTGCAAGGGATCGTTGTGTTTTCACTAGAAAGACGCGTCATGGAGCCTCTGTTACGCAGGTGAGTTTAAAGATTAAATTAGGCCTAATACTTACTCTTCTCTCTTTATTGGCTCATTTATGAGACACACTGCAGCACATGGGTAGGATTTTATCAATTAAAGTGATCTCCTAGTTTGTCTATATTTGATTTCACTCAAGACACATGTGATATATTAGCTTAATCCTTTCTCTGTATCTAATATGTTAAATGCATCTGCCCAATGCGTTATTATTCACGCCTTAGTGCCCACATCAGACCGCCTCATGTTTAGACAGACACTCCTCATGCTTAGACCTCCACACCCTGAGGTGTTCGCGTTGGCGGAACCGAAGACGGATGCACCATTTTGCACAAATTGAGCCCATTTGCATGATCACCACGCCAACGCCGTACTGCCCATAGTCCCCTTCAATCTGAAGGACAAAAGCTTATCTCTTAAACACACAATACTATTTCTCCGTATATATATTTTTTAAAGAAGACAAACACAAGAACATCATATCATCTGTGTTTAGTTCCCTGGACATACTCCATTTTTGAGTCTTCTCCATTTCTTTTGTTGAGGCCTAGGGGCTGCTCAGGCGCCTGGGGACCCCACTCCAGATGGCACTGACAAGATTCAGCACTTTCTATTGGCTTAAATTAATTGGGGACACATACATGGAAGGCCTTGCTTTTGACAGGCGCTTTGCTGGCTCATACAGCTCTAGATGACATATGCTGCAGAGCATGATGGGAAAACTAATGGCCTTGTCATCTTATATGGCGCAGCTGGCCCGATATATTATATCAGGAACCAGACTGTACTTAGATGTGAGGGCAGGAAGCATACAGGTTTTTTATGATGATTATTAAACTTTACCATTTTATAATGTTCACACAAAAAAACATATCTGATGTTTTCTCAATAGCTGAAAAAAACTTCACCCTACACAGATAAGGGAAAAAACTATATGAAAACATGTCAATATTTTATGCATGTTGAATATTGCTGTATCAATGATTTGATGCAAAAAGTAGTCAAATTAAAAAGTAAATTAGGTAAATTACTATTTGCTTTACATAAATGCACATAATGTGATGTTTTTTCCGTTTAGAGAAAGTAACAGCTGCCAAACAGATGTTTACAATAAATATTTCAATATGAGATGTGAGATGCTAATTCAAAAATCTTTACAAATATATAATATGGCCCCTTTAAATTAACTGTGGTCACTTACATGGACGGTTTTGCTCTGTGCTTTTGATAGGCGTTGTGCTGGCTCAGTACAGCGCTAGATGACATATGCCAGCCAGCGACGCAGAGCATGATGGGAAAACTAATGGCCCTGTCATTTTATATGGCGCAGCTAGCAGGAGATATAATAGAAGAGAACCAGGCAGACTGTACTTACATGTGGGGGTGGGAAGCATATGGATTCTTTACAGTTAACACAGCGAGATGATCCCAGTTATTGTCAGCCATAAAAGATAGAAGACAAAGAGGGCTGTACAAGATAGTGCCCACGCTCTGCTGCTTAAAGAATATTACATTTTATTTAAGAAGAGTTATTTTGATAAAACGGTCATGATATCTTCAAGCACTGTTTAACACATTGTAGGTGGAAGTTCACTGAAGAGGTATTGATAATCTGTTAGCAACTTTACTCAAAAAGTATTGCACTGATTTGGATGGCATTTTCAGGGAAGGTCAGAAATGACACAAGGGCCAGTTGATAGAATTTGGGAGTGGAAATTAGCGGCCTTGGCGGAGGTCTGTGCTCTTCGAGTGCTTTCTTAACCATGTGAAAATGGCCAAGAATGTCACAGTGAGGGATTGATTAGGACCATATGCCAATGGACCCAGTCTATATTTGACATGTTCTCAATCCTTTTCTTGCAGCCAGCACCAATTTGCCATCGCTAAATTCAATGTTTACAGATGACATCTATCTACATATAATTCATCCATCTATCCATCCATCTATTTTCTTCCACTTTCCAAAACCGGGTCACGGAGGCAGCAGTCTAAGCAGGGAACTCCCGCCTTCGACCACCGCCTGATCCACATTGCACCATGGTACCTCCAGCGGGTGGTGGGTCCACGGGAGGGTCTGACAGCGTGTGCACGGGCGGGGACCATATAATTCATTGTGTTGTAAATTACATATCCATTTGGTTTACCTTTCTCTAATTATGCTTCCCATAACCAACACTGGCATCCCGCCTTCGATAGTCAATTCAATGTTTACAACCATCTTTTATGGATTGTGTGGGCATTTTCAAAAGCTTAATAATACATCCTTCCTGACGCCTTTTATTACTGATTTTTAGAGATAACAGATTTATCAAATGATGGAAAAGCATACCTCCTGTCATAATTGCATAGTCAGTGTTTTTATGCAGGTCTAAGCATCTCATAGTATCAGTGTAACCTGCTCCAAACTGTATTCTCCAGGGAGGCACTCTCACTTTTCTATCAGTCTCACAAATCTATGACACGCTACTCTCTCTCATTCTAAAGCCAGTGTTGGTCTGAGTCCAGTGACCTCAGCTCAGCAGGTCAGTACAGACATTATTACATCTGGACTTCACCGTTCACACCACTCCTGCCTGACATAGAACTAGAGACATTACATGCTGTGGGGGTTAGGGCAGTGGTCCCCAGGGTAAGGTAAGGATAAGGATAAGGTACACTTTTATAGAACTTTTGGTGAATTTCAATGTTGTAATAATGTATTAGATTTATAATGCACTTTCTCAGGGTCCTTACATTTTGATTATTCATTCACATCAGTCACACACTGGTGGAGGTAAACTATCTTTTGTAGCCACAGCTGCCCTGGGGCACCCTGACCGAGATTGGGCAACTCTCTCTCCAACCACCACCAATTACATTTATAGGCATTTATGTGGGTGAAGTGTCTTGCCCAAGGACACAACAACAGTATGCACAGTTTCAAGCAGGATTTTGAATCGCCAACCACTATACCACTGAGCCACGCTACCCCCCATGAGGTAGATATTAATAGAAGGCCTTCAAAGAACCATATATAAAGTTCTGAATCTGTATTTGACGCAAAACTTTACAGAACTATTATTTATGTTGAGTTGCATGAGGACTCTATCTTTCTTGAATTAATGAAATAGTTTAATCACAAATCTATAAAAATGAGCATGATCTCAACAGTGATAAAAATTGCAGATCACATGGTTGCATACATTCAGAACTACTTTCACTTTAATAAGGGGTCTACCTGGTTTGGGAACACTAAAAAGACTGAATGCTGGTGGTTTCTAGAGTGAAGTGAATTTCAGTCCCTACATACAGTATGGCCCATTTAAAACAAGCAACTTCTTTGGTCAATACAATACAAAGTAATATAGCCACTAAGTGCTAAAAATGGCCTACTACTTTTGCCAAGAAAATGGGCTTCACTCTGTGTCCATCAGTCTCTAATAGTGGGTTTATCTATTTATATTCAGACATTATGTATATAGGTTGTAATAACTCTGCCTTATACAGAATCAATAAATGGGATTCATATCCATTAGAGCTATATTTGTGCTCACTTGAGATGGATAGCAGTGTGCTTCTATTTTAATAAAAGGATCATGTCGACCTATGCAAAGTAATACACCAGTGAATACTAGAACATGAAAAGTACTTAGAGCTACTTGTGTTATGGATGTCTGGCATTAAAAAGTCTATACAATCACTTTCCTCTGGTCTTTGGGAAGCTTGCATCTCGAGTGTCTTTTATATCAACCTAAGCAATAGTTTTTGAGCGAAGATAAAATGCATTTGTTCTGAAAATGTGAATATTCTAGTACAGGTGTAAATGCTCTATCCATTAAAGGTGTAGCCGGTATGTTTCTAAAAAAAAAAAGTACAAAGAAAAACAAAAAATGCTTTGCTGACTATCTGATCCTGTTCAATGATGTAAAGTTGGTCATCTGTAGAGGCCGGGGGAGGGACAGGTAAAACTCAACTGCTATTGGTCAAAGTGGTAACCCACAAAGTCTGATCTGATGTTCTTGTAGAGGCCAGGGGGAGGGACTAAAGTAAAAATAATTCTGATAACACCTACTTTATATCATAGAACAGGGTCAGATAAAGCATTTTTCATATTTTCAAAAAATAAATAAATAAATTAGCTTACGGACTGCACTTTCATACAGATTATACATTAAACCCCAGTGATAATGGATCAATCAAACAATAAGTGGATTAAGATTCACACCATCTATACTCATACCTTATTTGGACATAATCTTGCAATGGTGGAGTGTTTGACAGAGACACATTCAGCCCTAATTTCAAGAAGCATGTTTAGTGGAGCGCAGCGGTGGCGCAGTGGGTGGATGCTCGCCCTTCAACCGGAGGGTCCGTGGTTCGAGTCCACACCTGAGCACAAGCTGTCAGGCCCTCCCGTGGACCCACCACCCGCGGGAGGTACCCTTAAAAAGGGCTGGTGCAATGTAGATTGGGCTTAGACTCCGCGACCCAATTTTGGACAAGCGGAAGAAAATGGATGGATGGAGGTTTAGTGAAAACCAAATTGAACACTTTATAAGTCAAAAACACTTTTTTATATATGTTTATACGGTTTGAGTAACTTACAGGAGAACATACCCAGATTCATATAATAAATATTCAATAAACTATTCATTAACCATCCCAATGACCATAGTCATAACAAGGGCCTCTTTAACTAGACAATTACTATTTACAGGGAGGTCAATACAGATCTACATGCTAATTATGAATACACTCAACCTAACCTCAACTTTACAAATTGGAAAACAATGTAAATACCCAGAATTAAAAGGTTCAAGTTCGATCCCAGGCCAAACCAGAGACTTTTTTATGTGGATTTTGCATGTTCCTCCTGTGCATGTATAATTCAGGAATACATTTTTACAACATATATATTTGAGGGAATTGTTACTAAACTGAAGTTTGCATTGTGTCTAAATGTCCAAAAGTTCAAATGCCTATAAAACTGTTTTGTGTTTGGTGCCAAAGTAAGCAGGAGCAGCAGTCATTTACGACAATAGTTTCCATAATGACAAAGCCCATTCATTTATGTCAGGAGCATGTCGGGTATGGTGACCCTGTGTGTTCTGTGATGCCCTCTTGTACCCGCCTCATTAAAGTAGCTTAATGAGCCTGATCTTGAACAGGGCTAACGACTCTGCGACCCTAATGAGGCCCAACATGTGTCAAACCAAGACAACACCACTGGTCATTAAAGGGAAGATGGACCAACATAAATAAGTGACAGAATCAATTAAAAATTTAGAAACTGTTGAATTGTTACCTGTAAAAAGCAATGTAGGAGGTTTGTACACATTTGGGGTTGTGGGTTCAATCCTAAAGCTGACATGCTGACAAAGCTGAGTCTGCATGTCCTCCTTGTTTTACTGTGGGTTCTGTTTGGCTTTTTACCACTATCCAAAACGTGCAGGTGAATTGGTGATTCTACCCATAGTGAATGTGAGAGTGAATGCTTGTCTGTCTGTCTGTTTATGTTTCTGTGTCAGACATTAAACTAACTGGCTATTGTCAAGGCTGTACAAGGCCCATAGTTGCTTGCTGGGATAGGCTCCACTCATCCATGACCCCTAATTTACAGGTGGAAGATGATGAATGAATGATAAATCCCCATCTCATTGATATTGACACCATGACATAGGAATTGAATACATTAGGGCCACAGAATTACTAAAATGTATGCCAGGTGGACCTCAGCTATACAATTGTTAGCTTGATGGGGCAGTGGTGCAGTGGGTAGGTGCTCGCCCTTCAACCAGAGGGTCAGTGGTTCGAGTCCCCGTCCAAGCACACGCTGTTGTTGTGTCCCTGGGCAAGACACTTAACCTGCATTGCCTACGAATGAATGAATGAATGAATGTGGTGGTGGTTGGAGGGGCTGTAGGCACAGACTGGCAGCCACCCCCTCTGTCAGTGTGCCCCAGGGCAGCTGTGGCTACACAAGGAGCTTACCACCACTGGGTGTGACTGTGGAGTGAATGAATAATGTAATGTAAAGTGTCTTTGAGTCTTGAGAAAAGCGCTGTATAAAACGAATGCATTATTATTATTATACAAAAAACATCTCACCAAGTAGAGTGTCGTAGGCCTGAGATGGTGTGTAGGGCTGAAGACGGTGCTCTGTCTTCTCAAGAACATATTTAATCACATCATTTAGGGATGACACTTTGACCTGCAACAAACAAAATTATAGATTTACAATATGTGATACAAGATAAGTATAAATTCATCATCTGCTTATCCCTGCAACTATGGGCCTGAGGTGGCATACAGTATACCTTGACAATGCCCAGTTAGCTGCATCTAAAAACATACAACAACAGACTATCTACTACAACCATCCACTAAATTTAGATTTGCTAATTCTCCTTACACATGCATGTCTTTGGATGGTTGGAGCATACTGGAAAGAACCCATAGCAACACTGGGAGGACACGCGCTAAAAAAATATTTTTAAATCAAATGCAGTAAAAGTGAAACGTACCGGTGTGTCAAGCTCAATGATAAAGCCTGCATTTGCAGAAGTGACTCTGTAGTTCTTCAAGACTGGGCCACTGTAAAACAATAAAAAATAAATATCAATAATGCACTTGTCAGTAAAGGATCCATTGTTAGTTATATGATTTTGAACCTGGCTGTAGGTTGTCTTAGGGACAGTCCGTAGCTGTTGGTGCGGCTGGACGGTCGAAGAATGATGTTTCCAAATTCTGGGTTTGTTTCCAACATCTGCTCAGCCTCTTGTCGAGACACATTGAAGAAGCACCTGAAACAATGGAGTATCAAGGAAAATGACAACTAAACTTAATGTATAATATGTAAGTCCTAAAACTGAAATAGTCACACCAATAATATCAATAGAATAATATTAGCAAAACATGTAATATTTTTTTCAACAATTGTTTTCTTTGGTTTGAATATTTTATGCCACTTAATAATAAATAAATCAGTTATATGCATTTGCACCCTTTTGGCATTGATTGAATCTAGTCTGTTTTAAGTTTGGTTAGTAACTCATCGAAAAGAGCTCATCGCAACCTTTCTCAATTTTGTCAAAATGTCAAAATCTAAGGTTAGAGTTACATCTACATAAACCAGCGTCTCTACCATTTTACAATGTATTAAAAAAATATTGTTTATCGTGGTTCTTAGCTAGTACCATCTATATACATATCTGTAACCAGGACTAAACTTTTAACAGGTCTAAAACATGTCTAAATCATGTACTATATACCCCAGGAGTAGGTCTAAACCAGGTCTATGATATAAAGTAGGTTGTCTGTAGTCTGTAGAGGCCAGGGGAGGGACTAAAGTAAAACTCAACTACTATTGGTCAATGTGGCATCCTACAAACTGTGATTGGATGTTGCTGTAGAAGCCAGGGGAGGCAGGGACTAAAATATCATTTTAACCAGGACTAAAAACCCAGTCCACAACTTAACCCATAACACTGTTGGAGAATCTCTGCTCTGGATTAAAGACAATAGACTGAATACTGAATCTTACGAAGGCATGCCCCGGCTGGTTGGCTCTGGTTTGTTTTGAGGCGGTGCTGGGGTGGAGGGAGTCGCAGAGGCTAGTGTCAGAAATGGCGGTCGAGGAGGAAGAGGAGGGTTAGATCCAGCCGAGGTCTTCCTCCTCTTCTCTTGAGCCAAAGCGTCCTTCAACTGCAACATCTGACCAGGCAACAGCTGCAGAGAACTGGGGATCTCCCTCTAAAGCAAACCATTGCAATTTCATGTTTAATTAAATGCTCCAACATTCTCCAAAAGATGCAGAAGAGGTCCCCCCATAAAACCTGTCCCACAAAATCAGAGTTTCTTCTGCCACGAAGGAAACTGTAGCGCTTTGGCTACGTTCAGCAATCTCTAAGTGCTTCTAAGTAATATTTCTAATAATGTTTATGATGTCAGATAAAGGTGAATGTCTGTCAAATGTAGTCTGAACGTTTATAATTATTAACCCTGGATCTGGTTAAAGGGTAACTTACATGTAGTTAATTGTTCAAGTATTCTGGCACAGTTTTGCAGCCTTTAAAATATTTGTCGTAAATACTGGCTCAAACAGGGCTGTCATGTTAAGTTTGTTGCAGTTGTATGAGACCTTTTTATGATCCATTTTTATCAGTATGATCAAAGGTCTTAAGAGCATACAACATACACCACTAATTTGTAAATACATTTCTATAAACGTCATGTGAAAAGACAAAATACATTACTTGTGTGTTCATTGGTATTAGTACGTGGTAATCAAAGTGTATCAGCCTTACATTATTGGATGAGTACCTTTCACTTTTACTTTAGGGTTATTTTCAAATTAGCAGGAATCTTCATTGAACAAAATAACTGGCTACTCTACCCACCTCTGTAACAAGTACATTGAATTGGCAATATCCATAGATACCAGCTTGTGTGAGACTTACTTTTACCACAGTCAAGATGTATCCTCTCCACTCTTCACCTGCTTCTGCATTGTCCATCTACAAGAAAACAATATGTTTATGTCTAAATATTAGTATTCACATTATGTTAAATATGAGAACAGATTAGGGGCTATACCTTTAGCTGTATCTCTTTATTATATGTTTTGAGAATGAAGACGGTCGGTGTTGACTTTTGAAAAGGAGAATCTAACTGCATAGACTTCAGCTGATCCAGATCCAGTCTCTCTGTGTACTACAAAAATCAATATTTACAGTTAGCCAATAAGTATTATAACATTTAAAGATATAGTCTGTAAGCTTCCTAAAATAAAAAAAAGTTAGACATTTTTAAAAATGCTTTATTCAACCCCGGCCTCTACAGCAACACCAAATCAGAATTTGTGGGATACCACTTGTGACCAATAGTAGTCAATAGTTTCACTTAAATCCCTCCCCCGACCTCTACAGACTACAGATGACCTACTTTACATCATAGAACAGGGTCATATAGTCAATATAGTTTCTCTTATAGACCCTTGTAAATGTTGGAACATATGGAATGTTCAAAATTCCAAAATGGAGGTGAATGGGGCAGTTAACTTTACAAAAAAAGTGAGATTTGTGATAAGGGATACAATTAAAAATAGCCATCAACATTTCTGTCAGGACTTGTCCAGTAAAACCTAAAAATCAAGTGTTTTTCCACCAGCCAAAATGCTAACTGTTACTAATGTGTACATTAAATAAACATACAATGTAAATTCACTAATGTTTCCTAACCAGGCTCTGATATTACCTACATGTAGCAGAGTGGTTGTCATTTGTCAAAACTATTTTGAAATATTTTGTGGCTAATTCTAATTTCTCCATTAAAAATGTATTATGGTCTTGCCTCCAATTGCCTCCATTCTAGAATTTAGAACTTTCTGTTTACAAACTTTGACCCCTTGAAGGTGAAGGTAACTCACTGGTCCAGCCCTGGATTTACCGACTACAGCTTTAACACAATGTACTACTGTAGTTTTGACAAAGGTTAAAGGTCATCTGATAGAGAGACTGATAGTGTATTGGATGAGGAAAAAATGTCTTCAAATCTAATGTTGTGTCCAGTTGACTTTTAACCTTGCTTTGGTTCAGACAGTCTGGATGAAGACCCTTCAGAGACATTTTGATAAAGACATTCACTTACTGTATCTTGAGTGTCATTTTCATACAGAAACAACACGTCTCCACGTAGCTCTCCATAAAACTTCTTAAAATCCTGAATACAACAACATAACCAGTCAGACCAGCATTATTGTTTTTATTACGCCATTAACAAAATCAGGCAAATGAATTCTAGAACACATACTGACCACATTCATGAATCTTTCAAAAATCTGATTAAAATGAGAACACGGCTGAAGATGTTGATTTTTTTCATTGTTCATTTTGTTTGGAGCTGCTTATTTTTTGGCAGTGCAGGTCAAAAGTTAAATCTTTTTTAATGAATAAACACTAAGTTCCTAACTAACATTAATTTCTGAGTAGGCATTCATAGCATATTGTCCCATATTTCAAGGTAATTTAGCACTTACCTTTTCTCCAGTATGCTTCGTTAAAAGTTGTCCTGAGTAATACAAGGGTAAAGCCGTGATTGTGGCCCTCCTTTTGTGGACCATTCGTGGAGGAACAGCCATTGTCATCTTCAGCCCCGTCTGGTCTCTGTGCTTGTCCGATCTAATTATTGGCCCAATAAAAGTCTTTACTGTAAACCAGCAACCATATCGTTGTTTGCGCACCGGAATGGGGAAGCACTGCAGTGATTTATAAACAAGGAAGTTGAAATTAAACACGTTTTTTCTGGACTTTGAACCTGCAATAAAATACAGCTTTAGAATGATAATTCAAAGATTAGTTGCAGAGATTAGTGGACTTTTCTCTGAGCAAAAATGTTGTTCAGTATATGGCCAATATGACTGTTTAAGGAGTGGAGTCAGCACGTCCTCCCCGTGTTACTGTGGGTCCGCTCCTCTGGCTTTATAGACATGTATTAGGTGAATTTGGGATCATCCAGTACCCATATAGTGAATGAATGTGAGAGTGAACTGTCATATGTCTGTGTATGTCTCTGTGTCAGCCCTGCAATTAAAGGGGAACTATGCAACTTTTTTACTTTAACAAAACTTCAGTCAGTGTGATCCTAAATGAGTTGTTGTGGGGTGAATGAAGCGTCCTTGCTAGGATGAATGTCCCTGGAAGTCTCGGGTCAAGTCACAGGTCTCGCCAAAACCACAATTTGCTTTTAAACAGGCTTTTACAGAGAGAGCTCCAGGGATAAAAAGATGCCATACTGACGCAGACCTGGTGTTTTGTGTTTGAACAGTAGCTTTATGATCATCTCTGAAGGAGAAATGTGACCAAACCAGTGAAAAGTTGCATAGTTTCCTTATAATATTTCTATTTTAGTTGAATATCTGTGTTGCTTTTTGTACCTAAGGCCCATAGTTGCTGAGACAGACACCCACATGTATAAGTGAATGTTATTTTTAGTCAGGCATAGAAAAAAGCAATTATCCTGCACACTAAGATAAGGAAGACTGGGAAGAATAAGGTTTAGATTCTCAAATGTCACTATATACAACATTATTTAAAGCAAAAAAACACAATGATTGACTTCTTCCGATAAGCAAAGCAATAATTTAGTGACTAGAAGATAAACAAATATTTTCTATTTGTTCACAGTGGGGAGGCTATATAGTTTAGAGACAGTGGCAATGAGGCATAGTTGGGATTCTCTTGTTTCATGCCCAGGATCAAGAATAATAGCATCAGAGAGACAGCTTATGTTAGATGTTTTGATGAGATAAAATCAGATTGAAATGGTTTGGACAGAGGAGGGAATCTGGGTAGAAGGATGCTGAGGTAGAGCTGCCAGACTGGAGGCCTAGAGGAAGGAGGAGATCTATGGATGAAGTTAGTTGGTGTAAGAGGAGATGATTCAGGACAAAGCCATCAAATCCCTTTTGGATACGCAATGTATAACCGTGCCTTACTTTATTGTTCATAACATCCAAAATGCACTGAATTAAAGACACACACGTGCAATTGCAAATTCCCATGCAACTGGTTACTGCTCTGGTAATGTGAATGTTCAATAGTCACATATTTTATTCCCCAGGTAGCTTTCAGAATAATGCCCTGTACCACCAACTACAGATGCCCTTCTCAGCAGCGCCATAATCCTTTGGTCTCTTTGGTGTCGTCTTCCTCCATTTCTTCAGCTTCGAGGGAAGGCATGTGGAGCTAACACCAAGGGAGAGAGGAGCCACTGGTCTTCATCATGAGGCGCCTAATGATGCCCTCTGTCAACCACTGACCGCGGAGGAAAGGCCCACTGGGGTCCCGGCAATAAGGGCATTATACATTGGTCCGCTAAGCCCGTTTGAAATGCTTTGAGCCAATAAGCAGTGTAAATAAAACATGAGGAAAAATGTGCATTGGTGGAGTACTGCTTCACGTCTGGCTTAGATTGTTGTGGCCAAGATGATACGGAGATCCTAAACAAATAAAAAGTGTATTGTTATACACTATACTTTATAATATAATATAAAATAGAAGTACCTTTAGTATACCTACCTCTGGAGGATATTAAATTATAATTACCTGAAAGACTCTGATGAGTTGGGAGTCTAGAGAAACATGTGTTGCTGAAGACAGGGGTTAAGCAGGGCCAAGGCGGTACCCAGACATCAATACTGGAACATGGATGAGTACAGGACCCAAAACCCAGGGCATCCTTGGCTAAAAAAAATATATATAAATATATATTTACCATTATTTTAAAATACATGCTTGTGTGCTCTCTCTGGTGGCAGTATGCACATATACAGTGTTCTAATGGGAGCAATGATGGAGGAGCCGAGGTACAGTTTAAGCTGGCCTATAATGAGAGGCAAAACTAATGCAGAGGAAGCTGAGACACCCTCTGTTCAGTCTCAGACAAACACTGACACTGAAAAACTTCAACCATCAAGTCATAGGCACCCTTTAAAATCTACAATAAACTATACAGTTATAACTGTAATGATGCACACCATATAAAGGCCTTTTTAAGAGTGCAAGCATGCTTTTTCTGAAGCTGGAGCTGGAGCAGGGCAATTAGACAATTACTAAAAACAATAAACTTACCAGCTGTTTTGGACTGATGCTGCACGTTGTTCCTGATTATCCTGTTAACAAAGAGATGGTGATGCAGTGACCTGTAGTGTTATAGTGTTAGTTTAGTGTTAATAATCCAGTGCCTGTTACCTGTTGATGGAGCTAATGCTGGGCACACTCTGCTGGTCACACACCTGCTCCTCCAGCAGCCTGTCCCTAATCTCCCAGGCAAATATACTGGGGTTAGAGTGTTTCAGATTAACAATCATCTGCACCACTTCAGGAGTCGACACTTTGGGCTTGGAGCCACCAATCACTCCTGGTCTGACACTTCCTGTCTCACTGTACCTGGATGAACAGACACAAATACCTCATCTGTTTCAGTATCCTAGTATATTCCCCAGATTGGCAATTATACTTTATACTATTGTACAACGTACATTAGGAATGGGGACAGATGTTTTACCTGGTCAATATTTTGCTCACGCATCCGTGACTGACGCGCACGCGGCGGGAGATCTCGCACGGGCGCACCCCCTGCTGCGCGAGCTCCACGATGCGCTGCCTGAGCGCGTGCGGCAAAGGGCGTCCGTTAATAAACACTCCTCCGAGCTGGTTCACGTGCCCTGCACCGGAGCAGACAACATCTATGTGGAGAACCAGACATCACAGAGTCACAAGAAACTCAAAAAGGTACTCACTGTGAGTTATGGCCAGGTGCAACTGTCCAAAGTGCACTTCCATTACGCACGCATCAAAGTCTGCAGTAGCATCTATTTATAGACTTATGAGACTGTTTTAAATGTGGACTACTTTAATTAAAAAACATCTCCAGACAACAGTCATGGGGACAATAATGGTCCTCTCAGTAGAAGACTTCAGCTGCTGAAAGTAATCACGCCTATAGTGACGCATAGATGCGCGCACACGCACAGTTTTAGAGAAATATAGAGTCAAATTTTGCTTTGTAATGGACACAGGGTGCTTCTTATGCCAACAGGTTTTCAAATTCAGTCAACTTGGAACAAAATGGGAAGAGACTATCCGCATAGACAGTATTTACATAGGGATTATATCACAAAACTTTGCAAAAGCCCAACATGATTAAAAACAGTGAAGCAGCGCCCTCTGCTGTTGGCACGATGAGAAGTCGTGGATAAACTCGGAGTATAGTTACTTTTGGCCAATCTGGCTGCTGCAAACACCGGTAAAGTGCTTCAAAACAGAAACTTTACGGACAATGTAGTAACATTTTTAGCGTCTCTCTTAATTATAACGATCCTTATTGGTACGCGTCCGAAACCGCGCTAAATCAATTCATTATCTTGGCGTTAACTTTTATTTTGCTTCACGTTAGCATGTTGCTAGTTAGCGTACAGCTCGTCACCCACGTGTTGTGAACGTTGGTCTTTTTTAATTGCATTCTGACCATTTTGACAAAAACAAACAAACAGCTACGTTAAAAGACGCGTCTCCAGGATACCACAAAGTAATATGATTTGATATCACTTTCAAGCAGACGTTGTTAGCTGATGGTAGACTACTGTAAAACGGGAACAAAATGGAGAACAATTTCTTTATTGAGGACAGCTCTACCGACTCGGACGATGAAGCTGATCGTAGGTGGAGGACTCGGGTAACTCGTAAGGATTCACCACAAACAATACTCGCCTCCCCCATCATCTCTGGCCGGGACAAGCGGGGAGACCAAACCTGTGACCCCAGCAGCCCGTCTCACGATGATACGGACCCGGGGGTTGAAGATGGGGGGTGTGCAGAGGACAGTGACCAGTCCGTGGAGGATTGGATGGTCATTAACGAGCTTGAGTGTGATGGAGACTCAAAAATCCAACTGAACCTGAGCTACTCCAACATCAGCTTTGAGGAAAACAAAGAAGAGAAGAAGGGTGAGTGCAAACCATGAGAGAGACTATGATCATTGTAGTGCATATTGCTGTTGTATTGTCAAACATATAAGTCCATGCATTCACTAAATACCCACCTAAAAACCAACTCACTGACCACTTTATTAGGTACACCCCTTAACATTGAAACCTCCAGACTACAACTTTTAAGTTCCATCAGGTTCAAGGTTTGGTGGTTCTTACGTTCAGAGATGGTCATCTGCAGACCTTGATGAAACAACTGTTATTAAAGTTACTGTAGCCTATCATTTTAAGCCTGTCTGGCCATTCTCCTCTGACCTCTGTCATCAATGTGGAATTTTGACCCTCACTAGATATTTTCTGTTTTAGGAGGCCATTATCTTTCAAAGCATGTTCAAAGAATCTCAAGTGACTTATATCACCTTCCCCTCATTCTGAATATCTCGTTGAACTTCAGCAGGTTTAGGTTGAACATAATTAATGCATTGATTTGCTGATACGCTATTACTGTCAACCAGCAGCCCAGTAGATACCTAATTAAGTGGCTAGTGAGTAAACGATCCATGCCAACCAGATCATTATGTCGGCGAAACAACGATATTATGGAATCACGTTCGTCCGCAGATCCTAGCTGTGAACGCGATAACTCAAAAACGAATTTTGGCACATTGATCCGGGCAATTGTATAGTTAATGTACATAGGCGCATTACAGAGGTCAAATAAAGAATGCCTCTATAGCGCCCCCATGTTTATGACCCCTATGGGACCCTGGACACACTTACTTTGGCAGAGAGCAATGAAACTTG
>JAVQKC010210740.1:0-11152 GCA_036025475.1 Philypnodon macrostomus | reverse complement strand
GGGTTAAGTGTCTTGCCCAGGGACACAACGACAGTGTGCGCTCGAACGGGGGCTCGAACCACCAACCCTCTGGTCGAGGGGCGAGCGCCTACCCCACTGCACCACTGCCGCCCAAATATGATTCTTTACCATAGTTGAGAAAAGTCTGGGGAGAGCTGCTCTATTTCTTTGACTTCTCTTGCCCTTCCTCAAGCTTTAGCTCTGAAACACTGACACTGTCTGACCCCGTGACCCACACCGAAGGAAGCTGCGTGTCTGTGTGTGCATAATGATCCTAAAAGGAGTCTGCATATGAGTTTAAATGAACTCTGTGAAAGACTGTTAGGGGAGAAGTAAGCAATTATTTCTAACTGTCTTAAATAGTGTTGCACAGGACAGTATGCAGTCTGCTGAAGCCTTGGCAGTATCCAGTGAGCCAGTGAAGCATGAGCAACACCATTGGAGTGCATTGGATTAGAATTGCTTACTGCTGCTTTTAAAGGCTAGCGGCTGTCAAGGGCTGTAGCTGACATGCCGACAGAAAAACACATCCACCATATCCCTCTGTCTTAACCCTTACTGAAAGCTGTGAGTGGGCGATTACTCATGTACTGGATCAAACTTGGCCTTGTTTCTGCTTTTAAGGAAATGTCTACAGATCATTAAACAAACAAACTACTCTGTCCAAGCTTCAGCAGCATTCATTTAAACCAGTCTCATAGTAAATATAGAGTTTGAATGGAAGAAGACGTTCAATATAGTCATAAAAAGCAGCTGGTGTCCGGTGTAAAAGCATTGTTTTTTAGCCGCCAGCCATAGTAGCATTAATGTGCTTAGGTGAAACAAAAAGTAATTGGCCTTTGCATGCCTCTGGGGGAGTGGCATATCTTTTACTTGCGTTATTGTCAAAATTATGCATTTGAATTGGCTCATAATGCTGTATATTCAACAAAAGAGTGTATGGCTTTTAAAATGTTAATAGCGCCTCTGAGCCAGTCTCATAAATATAATGGTGGTTACAGGTAGTCTTCCCTCCTAATACAGATAGACTTACTACTGAAAAGCATATACAAGACCAAATAAAGTCACTAGCTCTCCATTCACTTCCCCATACCTACCACAGTAGTTGAGTAAAAGCTAATATCAAAACGCACTAGGTTAAAATAGTGTGCCTTGAAATGTGACAGCTGTCTGGTGAGATGGCGTGCTTGGCTGGAAATTGAAAATGTCAGCTCGGCCCTTTATAACCGCTTATGTTATACTGCGCGTCCTGTGACAAAAATTGCATCAATATCAACTCAATCCGAAGCAGACTCTATTCTTCAAATTGGATTCTTTTCAATGAGCAAGAGCAAGGTGAGAGTGAAACCACTAGTGCCCTTTGACCAATGTAATGCATTTGTAGATGGACTAAAATGGCTGTAAAGTGTGTAAATAGGTAACATTAATATTTGGTGTATGTAGAGATGTTAAAGTGCATTGAACACATTCAGCTAACCTTCTCTTAACATTCGTCTTTACCTTTATAACTGGCAATATAATTCTGCTTATAGAATATTTTAGACCAATTAGAGTTTTGTTATGCTTTTGTGTATGTATATGTGCTATGTGGGAGAATTTTAGCACTTTACATTATAGTAATAATAGGGGATTATTCCACCAACTAGTGTGGTCATTAATAAATGAATCTGAATCTGAGTAGTGTGGGAATATAGGAAATAAATTATACAGTAATTATGGCCAATAATGGTGTAATTACCCTTGAAATTTCATGCAGTGTATTTAGCATGGTAACGAGATTGTAACCTAGCAGACCCTAGTAATTATGGGTTACAAATGATTATGGTTAGAGTAAGGGGTAAGGGTTAGTAATTACATCGAAATTACTTTGACATTAACCATGATTACTATATTGCTATTACCCGTTTATTACCACACCATTCGGTGTACAAAAAGTAAGATCCGCAAGAGTAGTCCAATTTAAAAAAAATTAAAATTCACACCACATGCAAATAATAAATAAATAAATTACAGTAAATTAATGAATGAGTGAATAAATAAATACATACAAATAATTATAAAAATAATCAAATCAATCAATCAAGGGCTCGTTGTGTGGAACCTACTTTGACTTTTTTATATTTTTGGACAGGTTCACCTAACCTGGATGTGCATCTCTTTTCCACTATATAACCACATGCCATTAGAAAAGTATTACCAGCAAACCTTGAACTTTGACCTTAAAAATGGTGTTTATTTTTATCGCTATGTCAGAAACTCAATTATATACTGTATGTGTCCACTGTGACTTAGAACAGGGTTGTTACCATCACAGCTGGGCAGGGCATGGCTCCACTGATGATTGTGCTCACACACAATTGGCTCCTGGTCGCTCAGTGTGTATCCTAAATCACATGTAAACGAGACCCGGGAGCCAATGGAGAAGCTGCTTCCATGACGACGGCCATTGACCGGGATGCCAGGGTCCAGGCATGAGTCTGTCTCCATTTTCACACCTGAAGATCACACCATAATTTGTGTTTTTTCTTTGTTTGTTCCAGCCCAAGTGAACACATGCGCTTTAGTTAAGGTCTATGTTTATAATGTAATGGCTTCTTACTTTCATATCTGATGCTGAAGCCCGACGAAGAGCGACTGTTGTCAGTAGTAAACAACAGGAACAGGAAGTTGGAAGTCGAAATCAGGAAATGGGGAGCCTGGGTGCCGTGGTATTCGCCGATCAGAGGTGACGAGGCAGAGGGACCATCCCGTATTTCAAGTGTGTCATAGTTTACCTCAGTCTGAAACCTGCAAGTAAACACATACAAGAAAAACATAAAATACAGTAATGAATCAACAATATTTCATGAATATGCATGGAAAAAATTGAGCGTCGCCAAATATTTGTTCATGATAAACCCCGAGTCAATATTGTTTACAGAGGCATTTTCTATTGTTTATAGTCAGTCTCATCAAAAAGGGAATTCATGACACTGCTATGACCTGAAATTGCATAGTGGGTATTGTATCCAGAACGGTTAGCATACTGATTAGCCGTGTTTATCTTATAATACCACTTTATCTCAAGAAACAATTTAGCATATGGTATTAGCAGACATAAAACTGTGATTTACTGACTCTGCTGTTAAAGTTGCGAGAGCCAAAAGTCAGTGATTAATTATTTTTCACAATATAGAGCTATTTTGTAATGATTACATATGATTTCATCCTATGTAAAAATAAAACCATAATATACCATTTAAGATAGCAAACCCTCCTTTTTTAATTACTCTCATCACATGATAAATGGCCCTGTCAGCTTTTATTAAACGAACTAATGAGAGTGTTAAAATACAGGGCGGAAAATTAGCTTAACATCTTAATATTGGATAAATGTACGGTGATTGAGATTACAGTATAGCCTTCACTATTAAACCCTCACTGGCCACTATTTTAGGTAGACCTATTTACCAGGCTGTGGGCTGAATTAGTTTGTCAACCGATGGGATCAGAGCCAATGGTTGATTTAAGTCCCTTGGTGCAAAAGTAGACAATTATTACTGAATATTTAAGGAATTGATGCTCATCTGGGACATTCACATATGCTATATCTAGAGTTTACACGGAATGTTTTGAAAAATATCCCATTTACAATGAGATGCAGTTCTTTGGGGGAAAATGCCTTGATGTTGATGTTCCTGAGCAGAGATTGTTGTACGATATTAAACAGACAACATCAACTAACTCAAGGTCGGCAGAAGGCCATCTCTAAATGCAAGAGGAGTTTAAGTGGGATTATTGCATCATTGGGGCACTGGATCTACCAAATAAACTGGCCAGTGTGTGTGTATACCATGGCATGTTCCGTAATTTATGTGCAGTAAGCCATTGCATTGTCATGGAAGGTACAATAGCAGGGTATAATTAGTAATTAGGCACAATGCCAAAAGTATTGTATGTATTGTAATACTGAGGATAATTTAAATAGCTAAATTAACAATTAACTGTATTCTGCTCAGGACACTCTCATGCAGTGCTAATGCTGAATCCTACACAAATGGCATGCCTCAAAGAAGAAGATAACCTGCCCTTTTCATCAGTCACAAAAAGATAAATTTGTGCTGTAGCAATTTCAAGCTACACTGCATCTATTTGTGGCTCGTTTCCAGAAAAAAAGCCACCAAACGGCAACATTAATCATTAACCGGAGCAGCCATGTGCATTTATCACAGTAACTTACAGAAAAATATGCCAACTATAAGATTAATAACTTTGAAATGATGGACTTGTTTATTAACCTGGTAGTTGGCAACACACTCTATGTGCTTTATCTATTTCCTAACTCAAACGTAATTATGGGAGAAATGATGAGAAAACTTCACTGGCTCTACAGTACTGGATAAATGTTGTCGGCAAGTGTTAGGAAATGCAGTATTGTAGAGAAAATATTAACTACCGGTAAGTTGTATTCATTAGAATTAGTAATCAGGTACCAGGGTTTTAACAGTATCTGCCTTTGATTAGAAGGAATACACAGAAAGATGTGAGCAGCCTACAACTACGGATACAATGAAGGGGAGAAACAAACCATCCTTCAAAAATCTTTTTTCTTTTTGATGGTCACTTTGTATTTTGTAAACTGGCAAGATTTTTTTTTTTACATCTATTTACCTAACTGCGTGTCTTCAGACCGGCCTAAACATTTACACAGCACTGTATTCTGACCTTTACCTAACTAAGCATCTCACCTGTCAAAGTGGATCTTCACAGCATGGTCTGACTGTGCTTCAATCACCCACTGACAGTTCAGAGAGTCTTTGTAAAAGGAAGGCCATCCAGGAGACAGCAACACCCCAGTGGGAGCAGAGAGGTGTCCCCCGCACGGCGCTGAACAAAAAGTTAGAAATACAGATCATAAAGTTAGGCAAATTTTGAATGTATTTTAGCTCTGTTATCTTTCCCATAATTGTACTTTTTGTGCATTAACATTTACCTCCCGAAATTTGCCTGTGCAAACATTTTTGAGCTCTGTTCAGACAAGGCCAAAACAATTATAGCAATATAATTCATGTGGGAAATCAGGTATATTTATGGAGGAAAGATGCCAAAAATCAGGTTTTATAATCTGCTTAAACTGTAAAACCTCACGATCAAGCTGGCATTTACTGGCACTCATTTATAGTAAAATTGCAAACCACTATATCTTAATTAACGCTCATGAATGGATATAGCTTGTCTGTCTAGCTAGTCAGACAGACCTGTAGTTGTAACGAGCATTGTACTAAGCATGTATTGCGCTCAAGGCATTTTTCAATATCCTCCAGGCCTTATTTTGCCTGCTTTAAAAATGTATCATACTTTAGTGTTGTGGAGTGGTCTCATAACATTTTGTATAAAAATCCAATTGTACATATTTGGGGAGTAGCAGGTGGATGCATGGGATCAATTTTAGAGAATCATTAAAGAAATAAAACATAATTACCTCTCTGTGTCCATTGGGAAAAATAAGATTTCCTCATAACCAATATTTATATGAAGATGAAAACGCTACTGATTTAGATGATCTGCTCTGTCTGGGAAGCTTTTAATGATCTCAATTGAATTTAAGATGGTGAGGATATCCATATACATCCATAACAGAAGCAAAAATGAGCTACCGTCACATTGCTCCCGTGTTCTTCATTTGTATGCTATGGAAATATTTGCATGTGTTGGAATGAGTTCAGCAAAACTTGTGTTAATCACATTTGGGATTATGGAGAGCCAAAAGTGTGCGTAAACTGTTGAGGAGTTTGCATAACTCCAGCAGAAAAGTTAAAGTACATTCAAATTTCAGAAGAGTGACAACCTTAGTATGTTTACAGCTTGACCAATATTTACATAAACAGCAAGTCATAGTACAAAAGTGTGGTGGTCATTTTAGAGTGTATACCTATAGCGAGTGATATTACATTGTGTGTGTGTGTTACCTTCACAACGAGGTACAGCAGCAGACCAGACAACATTTCCATCCTGGATAATGCACGTCACCTGATCTGAGCCCTGAAATAATTTTGGAACACATAAATGTAGTATGTAAATTTATCATACTTTGTGTTAAGGGTGGCAATATGGTAAAATTATAACATCACATGCAAGATCATGATTTTGATTTCTATCTTGTCAATTCAATAAACATCCAAACGAATAAACACCAGAATAATTAAATATTTTTTTAACATGAACACTGGCATGGTTAGAGTGAAAGTTATGGTGACGAGCACTGTATCACAATTCAACAATCTTACCAGATTAGCAGATAACTTTATATCACAATACAATCTTTTATCGCCATATCGCACACCCCTAGTTTGTGTATTTAAATAATACAATTACCTGAGTCCTAATGAATCCTTGATCACAACGAAAAGCCACTGAGCTGCCGAGCAGAAACTGGTCTCCATATCTTTGCCCATTGACAGGAACGCCAGGATCGTGACATTCATTTTGTCCAAATGCTAACAAATGAGACATATCCGACATCAATCATTGTTATTCATAAGGAGAGCGTACAGTGACACAGAATATGGATCTCAAATCTCCATTCCTGCAGAAATCAAACTACATTGAGAGCTCATAACTATATAATTATCAGTAAAGTTACAAATGCATTGAGTTAAATAGAATTGTCTTTGCATGGATTCATCCCTGTCCTATCCAGTTTAAATTAGGCCTATATCAGAGATTAACCTGATCCCAGAAAGCTCACACCTTCAGTGATTGGACATGTCTCAGATGATGAGGCTCTGACTCAGAAGAAGAAAATGAAGGGGATAAAGAACGAGTGACAGAATGTAGGGTATTTCAGAATAATGTACATGAGGATTTCTGCCCAGTCCAGTCATCCTGAAGACTTAGTGATTAAAGTAATGTCAATTCTGAGGGCTTAGTGGAGGAGTGATGGCATTATCTAGTGACAACCACAAGCTCAGCAATTTATATTTAGCAATAACGTATTTGGTTTAGTCATTCTTTAAACAGCTGCCAAAGCAAACTATATCTTCCAACCTCAACTCAAGTCAATGGGAAACTAACCATTCTAGACTAATGATGATCATTTAAAAACTCATTCAAGGTACACCACTTACAGTTCCGAGAGACGAGAAAGGACTAAAAGTAACATATAATGCAAGACAAACTGATACAGCAATCCCCACAGTGTATTGATTCACAAAAAGGGCCTTAATTTGTCTCAAACTGGAAAAAATCAATTGCTCATACATTAACCATTTGTCTCTGTCAGCCAACTAGGACACAAACAAGTCCTACATGTGGCATCACAAAAAAACCCACCAGTAATTATACTAAAAATGACTAGTTGAGATTAAGATTACTGGTAGATTAGTCCCTTATTATAAAAAAAACAACAACATTAATTTAAAATGAATTTAAAAACATGAATAAAAAACATAATTTCAAAGTTATAAAAATGTCTATATTCTGTAAATGTGTTGATTAAAATATTTTTTGGGGAATTAGATATAGCTGATTACTTAATTACAGCTAATATGTTTGTCCTTATTTGAGTATTATCCAATATGTGCACATGGTTCAAAAACGTTCAACTAAAAAATAATATAATCTTTTTTTTCTACAACCACGCAGAATGTGTATATACCACACAGGGCAAGAGAGCGTATGTACATCTTAATTAATTTATTAAGTGTCTCTTTTAAAAGAAGTCAAATGCAAGGTCATGTGGGAGGGTCTGTGTGAAATAGTCCAGAGCACATGAAACTGAATCACGAGTATTCATATCGGATGCTCCCAAGAATACTGAACTCTCAATAATACTGCACTAAATCACTTTACGTAATATGTTTACTGCTGCTGCACTATTTTAATGTATCATGTATGTAAGTATTTTACCACCTGTGAAATACTCTACCTACACCTTATTAAAATCCTACCTGCACCTTTGTATTTTTCTTTTTATTATTGTTCTTTTTTATTATATGTTTATTATATTGCTACTTATCTCTTTTTTGCACACTTTTTTACCATGTACTATTATTGCATGTTATTAGTACTTCATGAGTATCTTCGTGAGCAAGCATTTCATTGCATTTTTTGACCCTGTGTTGAATGTGCATATGACAAATAAACTGAAACCTGAATCCTGAAACCTGGATAAGCTTAGTGCATGCCTATGGTCCAGTACTGCTATACAGAGGCGGGTAGAGTAGCCAATAATTTTAGTCAAGTAAGAGTACCATTACTTTCAAATAATGTTACTCAAGAAAAAAGTACTTATTCTCATAATTACTCAAGTAAGAGTAGAAAAGTACTGAAAAAACAATTCAAGTACTGAGTAAATGTAATGTCAGATTATCTGGTTAATCTGGCAAAAAAATTAAAATATAATAAAGAGATTTTGATATTTTCAAAAGATAAACAAAAAACCTAAATATTTTTCAGAAATTAAGGCACAAGGAACAGAATTTCCACATCATGACATTTTTCACATAAAGCTGTTCTTACATGACACACAGAGGTGATAAAAGCACTCTTACTCTTTCTAGATTTCCAGGATTTTACCAAAGTAAGAATACAGTTACTTGAAAATATGATTACTCAAATAAAAGTAAAAAGTTTTATGCAGTAAAGCTAATCTATGGAGTTCAATATATTTAAAAAGTTACTCAAGTAAATGTAACTGAGTAAATGTAACTGAGTACCACCCACCTCTGCTGCTATAGGATGGTCATGAGTGTATTGCTTTACATTTGTTGTCATTTTGGTGTGCATTCTCAGCTCAGCATTATTCAGCCTGTTATGACCAAACATGATCAACATCTTCTGAAAAACCTAACTTTATTTAGTGCATGGCTTTTGAAGTTTGGTAATACATACTGGTATAGCTGATATTGAATCCTTTCCCAGTATTTGAATGGTCAGACTGAAACTCCAGTCTCATGATGTGTCCGTTTGAGGCGATCTGTGATGGGACATCTTTTCCTGAGAAAGTCCCAAACGTGATTGGCTCGGACAAACCTAAAAAAAAAAAGATCACAGACAGATCCATGCGTGAATGTCACATTTGTTATAGTTTAACCTACACATTTCCTGCACTCACTGGAGAGAACAATCATTGTTGAGATGATGATGGCGGGATACGACTGTGAGGTAAATCAATCAAAATGGCTTTATTTTCTCATATGGAAACATCAATCCTTTGTAGCGGCGGGTAATCATTCCAGGAAAATACATGCCACTGTTTGTCTACTATGTGCCTTATTGAAGCATTATGGCAAAGAGTGCATAGGAGTAGCTGTTCTTTTGTTCAGACAGAGCATCGATGCGAATAACCAAATAGACTGTGGAGGCCACCTCATTACCATTCTTTCACCTGAATGTGAATGTAAATCATACATTCCTGGACAATTCCTTCACTATGGTAGGGACTGTTATCTTTTCAAAGTATCCATCATTACCCCAGGGGCTTCATGATTGCAATGAATGGCTGGACCTAGCTGCTATGTTAATATATGATTCGGCATTAAGGCATCGCTCTATAGCTATTAAAGGAGCCACTGTATACCAATTAAATGGTCCAGAGCCCATTATGACTCCCCCACAGGCCCTGGCAGCTGTAACCATGCATCACCTCATTTTTGTCTCAGATGTTTGTGTCGCGTCATAGGGCCATTTACTGCAACAAATAGCCCCCATACTTTGTTTAGCAGAAAACACTTGGCTCTTGAGGGTGCGCTCCCAATGATCCAAACAAGCAGCAACATATTCAGTGCGGGTTCAATAAAGGCCTAAAGGGACTGACACAGCACATCCCAGCAGGCCAATATCACTGTGATATGGCAAATACATTATGCATAAGGAATTCAATCCCATTCCCAAATATGGAAAGGATGTGACAACATGAGCAGGCTGCGACGTAGAAGGAATAAATCAAACAGTTAGTAATAAACACATTTAAACTAGCAGGAGCGGGGCTGTAAGCAGCTGTGTTGTTTTTGTGAGTAAATCTGATTGAGCTTCTAGATTTGATGGTTGTTTCAGAAACTTCACTGTCTCATTGGTGAAAATTATTATTTCAATCTAATGTGCAAATAATGTTTCAATATAATCAGATATTTTGATCTACTACTACTGTATCACTGCAGGCATTTTCAGTGTTTTTGTTTCTGGCCATGTTGCTTTTTAATATGTTTCTTTGTTTGATATCGCTTGTTTATTCTGCTGCTGGAACAATGGAATTTCCCCAACTGTGGGACAAATAAAGGATTCATTTGGTTACACCTAGTTAAAGCATTTTTATATTAGCTGACATCCCAAGTCAACCCTACATATCTTACGGGTTTTGCTACAGAAAAAAACAACATTTAAACAGTTATTTATAATGCCACTGGCACTAGACACAGCACATATATAAACTACAGTATGATTATATAACCCCAAAAGCCATTTGAAAACCTCACACCTACAGTAAATGCTTCCTTACAGATAAAGTGACACCAATAGCTGTGTGATTATCTGCAGTACTTTTGTATTCCGGAGCTTTGTATGCTGTTACAATGATTCTTTTTTTATTTCCTGAATACAGTGTAATATATATTGAGAATTATAAGCAGGCAAAGCCATAAGTGTCGAGGTCGCAAACCCATATAAGTGTTTATAATTTGAAAGCTATTGGGATACTGTGATATAAAGGATTCTCATCATACGTGGATGCAGGACTCATGTTTTATTTCCAACTTCTGTCCCTTCTGGGCGCTTAAAAACACATAAAAGGTCATAAAATGTGAATGTGTGAATTATGAGACTGCAGTGGGTTGTACAATGCTAGACATTACTTTTAACAGGAACATTCTGATAACACATAGATTAAGCTTGTTTTGGGGCTTTGGGGATATCACAGTATATTTCAAAATTAAAAAGACGTACATCATTTTGTTTTTTGTATTTCCTTCCGTTTGTCCATGAGCAGAAAATGTATTCAGATCTCAGTGCCTTTGGGTATTCTTTGCCAAAAAAATAAGCCAGCATAGTTGTGTGGTCAAATTGCAATTAAAACTGAAAGTTAAATTAGAAAAAAAAAAACCCTAAATACAATACTAAATAAAACCCATGCTGTCGTCCCCCACAGCAAGGTGTATATCAGTGAAACACCCCCATA
>JAVQKC010210720.1:0-18142 GCA_036025475.1 Philypnodon macrostomus | reverse complement strand
TTTTGAGTTATCGCGTTCACAGCTAGGATCTGCGGACGCGGACGCGGACGCGGACGCGGACGAACACCGACGTGATTCCATAATATCGGCGACACGCTGTTTTCGCCGATATAATGAGTTGATTTTGTGTAGACCCTTTTCAGTTTGGCAAATGTACCTGGAAATGAAATGTACTATTATGCATTTTCTATGGAGAATTTAAGTTTGGAACAACAAAATCAAAAGAGAATTTCAAAAACCAGAATAGAGAGTGTAAATGACAGGTGGCAGATTTGGGAAGGACTTCTAAAACCTTCAAGCACTACAGAAAAACGAATGAAGCCACTAATGAGCTGTGTAATATCAGCGCTGTATGTGTCCAGCTGCTCTGGTCAGAAACAACATACTAAATCATATGTGCACAAGGAGGGTGCACCGAAACTACTCTTTGAAGTACAATATATTTAAAAAAGTACTCAAGTAAATAAACCACCTAATGGAACTACCCACCTCGTTCTATACATTACTACATCATCACCCATGGCTAATTCCAGACACTCATTTATGTTGAAGATAAAACAGAATCGGCTTAAGCTCGACGCCCAAGTGCTCCGAAATAACAAGCGGGTGGGTGGTTGGCCTTTCTTAAATGAACCACCCTTCATCTGCTCTCACCTGATCCTGGCCTAGAAATGTCAGCCTCCTGACTGCAGCTGGATCAATGAGATTGGCGCTAAATAGGCTCATTTACTGTTTAAGAATGTCAGCGGGTCTGTGAGAAGGACTAGAAAATAACAGATTTAGTAAGCTTATAACAAGGGAAGAGATCACGTGAGTAATCCGTATGCATGTTTGCAAAAAAAATACTAAAAAGGAAATTTCACTTTATGAGATATGTTTATGAGATATAGTCAATACTAGAGCAATCAGGTGAGATAACTAAATCTTGTATCATTATGGTCATTAGTTGGTTGGCCCATGGTTGAGGTGTTGCTGGGTGTTGTTACATGTGGTCTATTAGCATAACCTCTTAAAGTGAATGACCTTGAGTGAAACTGCTTAGCTTTTGGTTTCAATGCATTCAGATGTAGAACAATGTCAGACTCTGCTCCTGGTTTGGGTAAGAAGTCCAACTGGATTTTGACTTAGCACTTCACTGAAATTCATTTCTACTGCCTCAGGGATTACCATAGGAGGTCATTCAGATTGGTAGAGGTAACTTTTTAAATTAATTGTACTCCATAGAGTAGTTTTACTGCACAATACTTTTTACTTTTACTTGAGTAATAATATTTTGAAGTAACTGTACTCTTACTTGAGTAAAATCTTGGAAATCTAGAAAGAGTGAGAGTACTTTTACCACCTCTGTGTGTCATGTAAGAACAGCTTTATGTGAAAAATGTGACGATGTGGAAATATTGTTCCTTGTGCCTTATATTATGTATGTTTTTAGTTTATCTTTTGAAAATATCAAAATCTGTTTATTATCTTTTTATGTTTTTGCCAGATTACCACAAAATTATACAAAAAATCTGACAGTTACTTTTCTACTCTTGCTCCAGTAATTATGTGAATCAGTACTTTTCACTTTTACTTGAGTAACATTATTTTGAAGTAACGATACTCTTACTTGACTAAAATTATTGGCTACTCGCCTCTGCAGACAGGTGCTTTGTTTTTACACCCAACGTCCTTCCTGACACAACCCTATGCATTTATGTGGGCTTGGGACTGTGTTACTCTGTGTTACTGAAGCAAGTGATTTGTCCAACCTTAACCTTTGTCCAACAGAAAGGTCACAATAAACCCCATTATCCACATGTGTGACTCCAATTAAGTCTACATTCAACAACTGTAAATTTTAAATTACAATCCCAAAAGTTTTACAACCCACAAGCCCCTTAAACATAACACTAAACACAGAAGACACTAAACTCACATTTCCGCACTTCCTCTTTTATGATGTGTTCATGGCCCTGTGACACAAACCTGATTATTTTTAAATGTATCGTCCAATCAAGTGCAGTGGTGCGTTTACTGTCTCTCCAACAAACACAGACACTGTCCAACGGGACCTTCAGGATCCAGTGTCCACATAAATGCTGAGCACAAGGTTAAACAATAACAGGCCTCGTACTTATACATGCATATCTCATTACGTGACTGCAGAATACAAGAACATAAATCACTAAATATTGTCAGGAAGCTCAGAGGGCAGTGGTTAAGATTTTTGCATCCCAAAACTCACCAGCCACATTATTAAGCACTTGGAATGCAACTAGAAAACCAGTCTATGCGTATAGGGTGCAGTACAGTATTTCAAATTCAAAACTTGCTACAACCAAGGTCTGCAGAAGATTATCTCACATGTTGAGCAGATGGGCTCCCGTAACAGAAGCAGACCACCGCGGTCAACCAGGGACTGGGACTGGAGGCTACAGTTTACACAAGCTAGAATATCATGCAAATCAAAATTGAAATCTTTTTTAGAATGATGCATTTCTGTTTAATATACAGACATTGTAATCATAACAATCTTCAAAGCTATTTCCAACTAGATAAAAAAGCTAACATAATCACAAACAGGCTTCTTGAACATTACAATGACTGTACTCCAATGGGTTCCAAAGTTAAATATTCCATTTTGGGATGTGGTGCAACAAGAGATTGACATATGTGATGTTATCGGGTTAGTATGCTCCATTATGGACCAGAATCTACAGCATCCAGTTCAATTTGGGCTACAGAAAAGTAATGCAGACACAAACAGGGTGAATCTCAGAAAGTATCTGGTCATTGCTTTACCTGTGTGAATGTCTGGTCTATTCAGCTCCCATGGGATACAGCTAGGTCGCATCCTCTCAGCCCTCAACATGAAAGAGAAATCCATAGTTACACTTTCACTGTGAACCGCTGCTGTTCTGTTGTAGTGGTTTTACTTCCTCTCTTTGATGATGCATGATCACAGATTACCACAGGAATCAGTCCACGCCCCTTAACATTAACCCCACCCCCCACTTTATCAACCACCACCACAAACCCTGTCCTGTCCAGTGGTCTGTCCCGTCCCCATCCCAAGAGCAGATGGATGATTCCTGTACAGGCTCATAATACAGGGGCTTACAGTACATGGGTGTAAGCTGAGGCCTACTCTGCAGCAGTATAATCAGGAAGCTCAAGTATTAGAAAGCTAATACCTGATACTCAGAGACATATGCACAGCTTGGGAGCATCTTGGGGTAATCCTTTGATATCAGCAGAATTAAATCTACTACTTGAAGAATAAAGGGGGCCTCTGACTGAGGAAGAGTGGCTGGTGTGACAAGACAAAATTAAACTAGTTTATTATATGATGCTGAATCCTTGCTGGATAAATCCTGATTGTCAGATTGGATTGCAATTTTCAATTGTCCTGATTGGTTGCTGCCTTCTACCCGCTTCCCTTCCTCTGGTTGATGTGGCATTCCAGCCTGTGGCCAATCCTGGGGTTCCTGGGATTTTATGTGAACAGCCCCTTTGACCTTTGACCTTTGTCTCTTGATATTGTGTACCTTGGATACTTAGTTTATTTTGACCCTTTGTGGACACCGTTTTGTTATCCTTTTGGTTTTACCATTTTACATCTCGGTGTTTGTTGCGTCCCTTTACCCTAACTGCGCCGTAACAATCACTATGTAGATCCAGAAATGTGTTTCCATTGCAGGATAGGGCCAAAAACTAAAGTCTAAAGTCACTAGTGGAATTGAGTAAAAATTTAGGAACAGCATATTCGTAAATCCAAGACACACCTGTTGAACCTGAGCAGCTGCTTGCACATCTGGACCCTGCTCTCACCTGAACATGTCACTGAGGCATGTGCTGATTAATTTACATAAAAACAGAAGAGCCTGCTGTAATCTGGAGAAAGTGTTTTATGAAGCATTGCAGATGTTTTTGTTGATTTGAAAACAAGGAATGCCATAAAACACACATTCCATATATTTTGTTACATTTTCTCATAGATGCTAGATTACATTTAGCATTAGTAAAAGAAGACAACTGTATCAGTGAAACATACTGATGAGATAATTATAGTTACGTTCATTGTCAGAAAAATGCATTATTAAACATTTTATGAATCTTGCTTCTGGGTATTTCTGGGGTCGCCACAACAATGACCTTAGCAGACATAACATAATAATAACGCAACTTTTCTGTATCATCAGTGGGTATGTTATTTACGGCTTGACAAGCAGTATAGACTAACACCCAACTGAAGAGTCCCTTTTATGAGCCCTCCTTTATAGCAAGCCTCTGATACAATCCTAACATTCTCATCTATTGAAATCCTCAGCAACAAGGGATAGCAAACATATTGAGATCAGCTCAAGTACAATAAAAAAACTCAATACTTTTTGTTTAACATGATAAAATGATGTCCAGGCCATTTGTTGACAGTTCACCTTCATTAGACACAGTCAGGCCTGGCTCTTGTACAGTAATTGGACAGACATCTAAACAAGGCAATTCGACGATTAGCAGCGACCCACTTCTTCAAGCATGTCAAGGTTTCCGTCAGAAAGCTTGGAGTAGCAGACAGGAGCAGTGTCTGGGGGAGAGAACCAATTAGTTTGCTCTACACGGCTCGTCACCTGACAGTCTGCCTCTGATGGAAGAGTCTCTCCAGCCTCATTCAACACAATTAGAGACTGGAGGTGTATTAGACTCACTCATTACCTGTCCACCACACGCCTGCGTCTCCATATCACAGCTCACTGGACCGGGAACGGCTCCACTGACATCATCATCTGTCTTTGTACTTTGGGCAGCATATTTTTCCAGATAAAAAGTGTCAGTTCCGTAATCAATCAAGTTGATTGTGGTGACCCCAGTTCTATTCTTGATCATTTTGATCCACTTGACAGAACTTGAAATTTCATGCGATTAAAACAACTTCAACTTCAAAACTAACATAACATAACTTCCCTGTGGGTCAGATTGCAGAACACACACTTCAAAACTAGATTCCTGTCTGCATCATTAGCATTAGTATATTAACATTAGTATTTCAAATTACTGCTGAACACATAGTCCTCAGCTAGCACTGCTAAATGTTCTTGTGGCTTCTCCAAAGGTCAAATATAAGGCTTAAAAGATGTATTTTTTGATAAAGCTCTTCTTCTGAGTTTCTCCCTTACGGCCTCTGTCTATCTTCCTCTTTATTTATGGTCGTACTGAGGCAGACTGAACCCATCTGCTCCTGGTCCAACACATGTACCGTCCCTGACCCCAAACACCGTCACAAGGTTGGTATTTATGTCATTATTACCTTATCCACACTGTATTTGTTAATATTTGAGTATTTGATTGTTATGTGGATGGCGAAAGCTATCTTAGCTACGTAGCACCATTCTCAATGCATTTGAATGGCACTTTTAGCTTGAGCAGCTAATTCTGGAACAAATTATTTCAAGGAAGTGCTGTTTGACAGAGTGACAGAATCTCCGAGTTGAAGAGTTCCAGTTGTTAACTCGGAAATAAACAAATCTAATCCGTTAACAGGTTCATTTAGCAATTAGCAGGATTAGCAACAACAGGGATTTCAGCATATTTTTCTGCAGATGCTAAAATACACCACAGCAGCATGCTAACAGGTACCGGGTGACAGAAGTTCATTGTATATTTTACATGTTTTATTTTCTTTCCGAGTTTCCGAGTAGGAATTCCCACATCAAGGATCAAGTTGAAAATTCCTCCTGACCGTTGTGCAGGTCTGATCTGTAACTACAGGAAACGTTTAGTTGGGGTTACTGCTGCCAAAGAAGGGTCACAAACCTTTTCCGCCCTGCGCTGTGAATGTTTACGCGGTGTGTTCAATAAAAATATAAAAACACATAACAACACATATTGTTGTGACTTAGATGAAGATCAGAACACATTTATGACCAGTTTAGTAAGTCAGAGTAATCCCAAAGGGTTCACATACTTTTATTACTTTTATACTGTATATTCATAAACCATTCATGGTCAAAATGGTATCTAAATATTATGTCTGTCATTCTACGTTGCTGCTGTGTTGGCCCTAATTAAGGATATATATATTTTTTGTTCACTCCAGAGGACATCCCAAAAAGAAAGAGTCCAACCTGAGACCACAAGATAAAGGGACTACTCAGAGGTGGTTTCAAAAGAGACCAAAGAGACCAGAGCTTCTCAGAGAAAACAGGTTTGAATTGTTGAAGAAGTAAAAATGAAAAGTTCCTCAAAGACTATTTCTGATACCAGCTGTGCCTCTTCAGAAAGTGAAGCCTTTATACGGACTATGTCTTTGTTGTATAGAGTGCTGTTTGAACCAAACTTATAACTGGTGTCTTTTACACTGAGCCTCAACTGTTGAAGCCCAGATTTAAGCTTGTACAGAGCGGAGGGGAATTCTGTGCTATCCCTTGAAAAAAATAAAATAATTGACTTCATTTGTGTGAGGTTGAAATTATATTTCTTTTCATGAATAGTTTAAATATGCAACAATTGGTAAAACATAAAAGAAAACGTTCAGAAATTGCCCATTGTCAGAAAAGCTAATAAATGTCATCATACAACTATAGCAACCCATAAACCACGGCTAAAGACGTTTCTCTGTGAACTCATGAGAATAACACATATAGCAGCTCACTATAAAAATAAGGGACGCCAGTGTATTGGCAGACCCTACAATAAAACAAACTGTGTTGAAGGCATGCAGGTCTCCAAGCTTTTCCAAACAGTTTATCCATGTGATATATAACATATCTGGGATGATACAAATTCCCACATTCCCAGAGCAGAGCAGGCCTCCAGACCTGTATCCATAAACGAGCTGCAGTATTGGACACTTTGACTCAGCAATGTCTCAACTGGAATTCCCCCATTGACTGTACAGGCAATCTGGGAACAATGAAGAATAGTTTGCTGAGAAGACTTTAAAAAGGGGCCAAATTATGCTTTTAAACTTAATTGTGTCATTCATCATTTCACGACTACAACCAATACCAGTCAAAGGTTTGCACACACCTAACATTTATAAGTGTCTTATAAATGGAAAATCAAAAGTCAAAATTGAAGTCATTTTGAATCTGTGATGGTTGAAGATATTATTTGATAATAATTACAATATTGCCTTAGTCCTGCTTTGGGAGCTTCCATAAGGTTTCATTTATTCATAACGCCTGCACCGTGCGAGACAGAGCACAGCAGGATCATGTGTGGGATCATTAAAAGGTCAAAGTGTTAGTAATAAGGCGAGAGCTGCATTGATTAACGGGAATTTATGGTCATTTGATTTGAGCAGTGTGGAGCAGAAACTCTAATTAAGTCCAGATGGAGTTAATTTTGAGGTCTTATACAATAATAATAATGCATTAGTTTTATATAGCGCTTTTCTCAACACTCAACGACGCTTTACATTACATTATTCATTCACTCCGCAGTCACAGGCACACTGACAGAAGCGTGGCTGCCAGTTTGCGCCTACGGCCCCTCCGACCACCACCAAACACCAATCACACAACCACATTCATTCATAGGCAATGTGGTTAAGTGTCTTGCCCAGGGACACAACGACAGTGTGCGATCGGACGGGGACTCGAACCACCAACCCTCTGGTCAAGGGGCGAGCGCCTACCCACTGCGCCACTGCCGCCCCGATTTATAAAAATAACAATCTCTCATTAGTCATTATTTAAAACTTGACTGGGCAGATGGTCTGTTTAAAAAAGTTAAAGGGTGATGGAGGTGATGATGTGATGTGTGTCCACTAGCGGGAACATCCAAAATATGAAAAATAAATACCTGGAGGTCATTAGGTGAAGTGCAGTGTTTTCTGATATACTGTTTATATAGTACAGTGTAACCACAAACGAACAAACAAAAGCACATTTACTAACCTAAGTACCAATAAAGTCAATATTATCTTTTTAACGGCTGAGTAATATGGGTGTTCTTTTCAATGGACGCAGCTGACCGAAGCCCACTTAATGGTGTTCACATGGACCGCTGGACGTCCCACTGGGGCCAGCAGAGATGAAATACAGCAGAGCCACAATGGAGTCCACAACTACAAATCCTCACGGCTGCACTGGCACATCTATGGCATTAACACTCATTACACAATCACACCTCGGGCAAAAGACACAAATATAAACCCCATTTTATCCTTTAGTTTGATTTGTCTTGTCATTTTAGGGGGTTTTATTGTCACTGGGAAGTACCAAATAAAGTGTGGTGTGGGTAATTTTGGTGTCACCATGAGGTCATTACTGGGCAATGGGACGGCCTTGGTTAATCTGTGAATAATGTCACGGTGGGGGTGCAGGGATGTGATGCTAAGGGTTTTTTCTTTGGTGGATTGGGGGTGTGTCGTCTGGCAGCTCATCTATATTTTATACTGCCACTCAGACAAATGAAACAAGAACCACCCGGAAAACAAGGGCGGGGGGGATCCACTGACACTTCAAAGAGAAGTCCTATGGGTGGTACGTTCTAGAAGCCTGGCCTGAACTGTAGCGACCCACATACGTAACCCCCTCCTCCCGGACCGTGCTGAGATGCTGCTGGGGCCTCATTAACCCTTAAACAGGCTTGTGAGGGGTGCTACGTACGGGGCGCTAATTACCACGGCAACAAACACAAATAGAGGTAGCGGCCATGATGGCGGAGGTGGGCGCTCCGCGGCAGAATCCTAATTGAAAATCCAAGATCCCTGCTTCAGAAATTCCATGCCCTGTCTTTACTGTCACACAATGACAGTATTTCCTGATTAGCCCAATCTGGCAGTGATAATGAGAAGGAAGACAGGATGAAAGAGACATTGAATCAAGGCAGATATCAAAGAATGGTCTAATTGAGGTAACACCAGCCAAATCCAAAATGCATTTGCATAAAAGAGTGCGGCTTCATTTGGCCATCCCTAACGACGCTAATGTCTTAACAAATTAATTTTGCTAATTAGACACGCCCAGTGGAGCTCACCAGCAGATTAAGCAGATTAAACAAACGGAGGATGATTACCCCTGAGCGGCCTAAGAGGTTCTTTTGCCTCACAATGACTTCTCTAGTGCCAGCGCTTGACATGGATCAAACCATAGCACCTATAAGGGTCATATAATTCCTCCTGAACTGCTCTCAGAGAATTGTCAAATCTTGAGTCATACCTTGAGTTATATTGTGTTTCATTCACTTATGTATGCATAGGCCTTCTTTATTTTACATTGTTTGCACTGGCTCTATAAGTGAAGCGGGCATGGCCACCAGGAGAAAAGAGGGCCTTAAGGAGACATGCGCTTAAACTGAGCTTTATCAGCAGAGAAAAAAAGCAGCTCCCTTAAAGAAGATATGTATAATTTTTAAGTTAAATATGGAGTTGATCTAAAAGAGAAAATTAATTCATAAAGCTTGATAAAAGTCACCCCCTTTAAAAAGAGAAGTTGCACTGCCAGATACCACACACACCTGCCAAAAAGCAATCTGACTGAAAAAATTATGAAGGCAAGCCACGTTCACAGCTGCAAGGAGCTAGAATTCCCACAATTGAGCTGAAAAGCTTCCTCCTCCAGTAGGGAGATATGAGCATGGACGTGGGACCAATTTTTACATATAAATATTTGATATGTTAGGCAAAAGTACTTCAGAGAAACAGTGTGGGAGGATAAGACATTTGAATGCACAGTCAAAGAGACTCCTATTAACGCTACATTATTGGACAGAAAATGAAACGCACAGATCCTAGGTGAACATAGAACAATAGTAACAAAACCCACCAAACATTCAAAAGCAGAAATAACTTCTATAGGCTTCACTCCCCACGTTCATCACCTGCGGCAGGTTCACCACTGCTTAGACACTGACCATTGCAGACCAGGAACACTGACTCAAGTATTTGATCAAATCCTTTCACTTGCCTGAATGTTGTCTCATATTATAACCCACACTGGTGCCATAATTAAGATCATATGTGTTATTCCTTTTACTTCAGTCAGTGGTCCTAATGTCTTATAAAGTTTACTAAAGTGTCTCAAACATCAAATGATATAATTTCTTCAAATCTCAAGCCCCAACATGTGACCCTCTGTAGAATGGCTATTGGTGCGGCTCCCAAACCACCAGAGTCCTGCTGCAGTCCCCCGGTGCTGTGCTGGTGACAGCTGCTGCCCTCTTTGGTGGTGGTGAAATGAATAGATTATGAGCAGTAATTAGGTATACAGCAGAATCAATGTGCTCTGGGGCAAGGCCTGGGGGTGCAGGAGCAGACAGGGGGTGTGAGGCAGAGGCTGAGGGGGACAGAGAGGGGCTGCAGATTTGGGAGTCAGGAAGGAAGCTTTTGGTATGGGACAGGTGGGGTTTTACAAACTGAGAGAATAAGGTGCTGGGGTTGCAATATATTATATTTATATAGAGCTTGTTCAAAAAAAGAGTAAAAAACAAAACAAAAACAAGTCCATCCAAATGAAACCTATAGGAAGTACTGGCAAGCTGTTAAAATAATAATAATGTATCAGATTTATGGGGTTTCTCACACAGCTTTTTTACTTCACAGTCACACAACAGTGGTAAGCTACCTCTGTAACCACACCTGACAGAACTGAACAACCTGCTCTACAAGATTCACATAATGTCAATTATTTGCCAATGTGGAATTTTTCAACATTTTTAAAAACCTTTAGGAGTTTATAACATAGTAAGATATATTATTGTTTTTTAAATTTAAATGAGAAGTTACTCCACTGAAAATACATTACGGTCTGTTTCATTTCTTAAGTACACGTTCTAGAATGTGAGTGTAAGTTACATGTTTGTTACACAGTGTATTACATTGTACTTAATGAGGCAGATACAATGTAGTTACATGTTTGTTACACAGTGTATTACCTTGTACTTAATGAGGTAGATACAATGTAGTTACATGTTTGTTACACAGTGTATTACATTGTACTTAATGAGGTAGATACAATGTAGTTACGTGTTTGTTACACAGTGTATTACATTGTACTTAATGAGGTAGAAACAATGTAGTTACATGTTTGTTACACAGTGTATTACATTGTACTTAATGGGGTAGATACAATGTAGTTAGGAGCTATGTAAAATACAGTGTTACCAGGAACTTGGAAACCTACCATTTCTGTCTCTACTTTTTCTTCACTTCTTTACTTTAGATTACCTAACCCATCTTTCTCTTCTCTCATGTTCTCTGTGATCGCCTCGTGTCACAGTCACGTCCACAGTAACATCATTAACTCTAAAAGGTTTCAGAGCCTCAAAATAAAAGCATGCAGATGAGAGGCGCATGTGAGGCCTCTTTTTCAATAGGGTGGTGTTATACCCATCCCCAGTCCCAGATCTACCCTCCAGTAATAATCTCCTCCTTTTTAGTGGCAGAGTGCTGCATGACCTGCCTGTGATCTGCTTCATAATTAACATATGCTTGTTAGTCAAGGTTGGTTGGAGGCTTTATAACCTGGCGTGCACACGCAGCGACCAGCAATGAAGATTAGATGAAGCAGACACTCTTAGTTATACCAGCACACATTATACATACATTGCCTGAGATCAAAATGTCTTTACCAAACATATTCCAAGTACAAATAACACTTATCGTCCGGACAGCTTGGGTAAACCTGATCAAATTTGTTCTGAAAATGACTGTGGACCACTTTAATAGGGTCATGAATATGAAGTGCTGAATGTGCACGTGTCATATTTGTCCAATCTCTCCCACCTCATTTGGACATAATGAAGACACGGCCCTATACTTGTGATTATTCTCTCCATTTCCCAAGGCTCTTGACCCCTCTCTGCAAAGATAAATAGAATCTACTTAACCTGTTCAGATAATAGATGAGCATCAGTGTGAATGGGAGGAGAGTCATGGCCAAACGTATTCTCCTCAAGTTCATGCAGTCCTTGAAAGAGAGTTTGTTATTTTGAATCAAGTTGAAGATTAAAATAATACTCACATCGTTTGTCAAAGTCTTAGAAAAGCTAAAACACCGTGGGGTTAACTGCATTATCATATGTCATATTTAGCCTATCAAATTTCAACACATGTCCACATTATTAGGTTCACCTTGCAGATTGTTGTGTGTTTAGAAATGGTCTTCTGCAGATGTTTTTGGCCCACACCACTGCCACTCACTGGATCTTTTTTCTTTGTATATTCTAGAGATGATTGTGCATGTAATTCATAGCGGACCAGCAGTTTTTTCAATACTTAGAGCGGCCTGCCTGGCATCAAATATTTTACATTCAAAATCACTTATAACTTCTTTTCTCCCACGTTGTGATGCTTGGCTTAATCTTCACGTTATCACCTCTATGCCTGAATGAGTGGCTTCCATGAGATGTGATGGTTGAATTAACTAAATTTAAATACAATTTCTGGTGAATGTATTCATCAAAACGAGTGAACAACTTCCTCCAGTTCAGTAGTAATCTTGGCAAATCTACGGGTGCAAAATTGTGCTTACAATCGCCTCTGCTTTGTGCATTATTCCCCTTTTCCAAACTGCCCCTGCAGGGAAGCATTGTTCCAAAATGTTGATACCATGCATATTTTTCGCCAACCATGAATCCACCATCTTTACCAACATGTCTTCTGGCGACTGGCTTGTATCGTCCATGAGGTTCTGCAGTCGCCAGTCTGATCTCTGCTGAATGCAAACTGAGCTAAGGGCGCTTGCATGCTGTCTACTGCCTACTGTACTGTATGTAGCAATGTCTAGTTGTGTCTGTGTGTGTTTGCCTTTGCCATCTCCACGACATCAAAGCTTTGTGCAAACTGAGCCCCTGGCAGCTCTTTGGAATCCCATCTCCCCTTCACTGTTTAAAGCGTGTGAGAGAGGAACGACCCGAACTAATAAAAAGAGCTGTTATTCAAAAGAGGAGTAGACTGTTGGCGTGTGTGGCATGTTTGTGTGTGCGTGCCCGACGGAGGCAGCCAATCTAAAGGTGAACGAAAGTAAGTGGGAACGGGAAAAGGGAAAAAAGGTCAAAGATAAAAAACCCAAAGCAGCTTTCGTGATCGTTTATTCTCGCGTGTGATGCTGACACAGAGGGTGAAGAGATTGTCTGGATAATCAAACAAAGCACAGACCACAAATCGCACAATGTATCTGCTTTGTTCTGTGTTAAAGGTGTCACTGGGAGTAGAACAACAAACCACTAACATAAAGCTCTCAAATGAAATGCATCAGCATAACTAATTCTTCTTTCATACACACCGCGAGACTGTTTAAATGTTAATAGGAAACGGCGTGTAAGAAATAGTAAGCTTATGCATCATTCACTCCAGTCACACATTGGTGGTGATGAGCTTCCTTTACAGCCACAGCTGCCCTGGAGCCGACTGCAGTCAGCATTACCACTAAACACACAATCACACAGACATGTTCATTCTGGAATGGTGGGGAAAGAAATTTGCCAAAGGATGAAGCAGGAATTGAACTACCAACCAATCACAAGCCACTGTCAGCCCTACCAGGCCAACCAGGCTTCTTTAAAACCTAAAAATACAACACAAAAGCATTATTGGAAGTAATTCTGTATTTCTCTCTAGTGACAAAAATGAAACAGCTTTTAGACAGTGCTGTTCTTGAGAAATTACCAGCTTCCACATTGACATATGAAAACAGAACAGAACCATCCACCCAGTCTGTGAAATGAAATGAAATAGAGAATATCACTAGATAACGAGCAAAATCTAGAATCTCCACAAATAAAAAATTAAGAATCTACATGCCAGGAGGCAGGTGGCAGTCTACAATATTACTGTGAAACTCACAGTCCCAAACTGGCTTCTCCCCACAGAGAGAAATCTCATAAATCAAAATTAACAGCACTAAAAACTCCACTGTATTTCAAGAGAGGCTTGGGCTTTCTCTACTAATGCAGCTCTATTCATGACACATTCATCTTCATTATGTGATACTTTCCTCCTTTTATATTTTTAATGCATGCCAATCATTTGCACAACCTGACAAGAGCTTCTGAAAAATGGTGCTTTTTAAAACTGTCTGTCTGACTCCAGAGGCAGCAAGAGAGAAACAGGCAAAAAGTGTGTAGTGGGAGAAAAGTCCAGTTCAATTGAAGTTGTAAAATAAAATACTTTGTAAAAGGGAAATAAATGCTGCAGCGAGTGGAAGATTCATGCGCTCAAATAAACCGGGGCTTTTGAATTTTTAATTGCGCCGGGCCCTAATTATGGCCATCAGACGGTACTTCTAAACACACTCACTGCACTTTCTCCCCATTGCTCTTTCCCCCCAGCCTCTCCAGTTTGTTGGCTGTGGACGGGGGCCGTAGTCCGGGTGTATTTTTCCATCCCATTAATATTTGATGAAAATGGGCCAGGGCTGCATCAGCTGCTCATCGCCACTAAGAACATGGCCTCCATTATGAGCCCTGTGTGCTTCCTCTCTACCGCGTACATTAGCGAGATGACAGGAGTGGATGGGAGGTGCGATCACGTGGTTTTAAAGTATTGAATGTGTTTGAATGTGTGAGTGCGTGCCGGCTCCTTCACCAGCCCTGTCGATTGATGCTATTAGATGTTGAGAAACAGTTGGGTGTGAGCTATAATTGAGCTGACACTAATAATGAAAGCAGATACTGTCTTGAAGCCCATGGCAATATGCTAAAGATATTGATGCCCCTAATAATTCAGGGGCTTGGCAGAGTGGAGGAGAAATCTTTTTTTCTCTTTCAGATCTTGCCCAGGAAGCAGGGAAATAAGATTTAAAATGGCTCTAAAATTCAGCGAGCCTCCATCCGTTTTTAAAGCTCGCTCTAGTATTCAGTCATAATGTATCACTGACAAAAGCACAAGGGTGTAAAGGCATTGCGGTATGATCAAGGGCAGCGCAAATTGGTTGGCGTTTTTATTGAAAAGGTATGTAACCCCTATTGGTCTATTATGTGAAGACTGCAATGGCCTATATTATTTTTCATTGTAAATATATATGGGTAATTATTGGGATGTAATTAATTAAGAAGTACTTTCACAATTTAGCTTTTGAAGAGGAATTATTTTAGGGAGGGAATGGTCAACATGATTTTATAGTCTTTGGTTGATCCTATTCACTTTGAAATGATATCAATATGTCTGATGATGAAGATATGCATGTAAGTATCATAATCATCCCTGTTTTCAGTAAGTGTCACTTTCTGAACTACTGTATTTTATTTTTTGTATTACTATTGATATAGATAGCTATAGAGCTATACACATAAATTACCACGTCTTCACTTAATGAGTTTCTTTGGACATATCTAAATCAAGTCTATTTCCTCCTTTGTTTATTATAACATATTTATCTTTTGACTGCCCAGAATTGCCTACATTTGCTTCTGCATTGGCATTCACACATAATATATAACCAGGTTAAGGCACTACAACATGACTGAGGGCAAAGGAAATTGTCTGCTGTTTTATTGAAGTTATATTGCATGGTAGTTAGTAATAAGAACAACATGCTGCTCATATTGGCTCTGACAGGGCAGGTAGTTGGCCTTTCTGCCTGGCTCGTCTCAACACACACACACGCACACACACACCCACACACACACGCACACACACACGTTTTGTTTCCTGGTATCACTCACTGGGGAATGCAGGGGAGCCAGTGTTAGGCAGCGTAGGTTTGTGTTGAGGCTTTGTCAAGGACCTCCATAATGACCAGCTCAACCTTGTGACTTCTGTCTGAGAGGCCTGTCCCTGGGGGTGATATGAGCAGAGAGTGGGCGAAGGGGGGCTGACACTATAATCTCAAATAAGGTAAAACGACCACTGGATCATATAAAGGATTAAAAGGTTTGATATATATATACAAGTTGTGTTTACAATACATACATTATCTGGGTGCAAAATCTTCCAATTTCCAAATCTAAGTAATAATAATAAAAAAGAGTGGTCATATTATATCCAACTTTGTAGATCATCATAAAGTTGACCAGCAGAACATGTAATAGCTAATAATTTAATAAATGATCTAATAAGACATCGTTAAGAATTAGAATATTAGCTATGTATTAGTAACTGGTTAATTCCTCATAGAAAATAGAGTAGTTAAAAAACATTGACTATTATGTGAAAAATTAGTAATTAAAAGCAGATCTAAAACATTAGTGATATAATAGTGGTGTAAAAGAGATGATTAACTAATTCATTGTTAATTACGTATGATAAATAGGCCGTAATAGTTTGAAGTTGTTAAAGTGAATATTCATTATCTACAGATGCTTTACATAACCCTCACACCACGCTCATTTCACATCTTCCACCTCCATCTACAAAACCCACAGCTTGCACTTTTTACTTACAGCCTCCCTCATTAATCCCTTCAATAATTCACAACGACAGAGTCAGTCACAGTCATGCATTTCTGTCCAAACCATAAACGCTGCTAAAACATGAAACGACTGATTGGCAACTTCCATTTGATGGGTCTAAAAAAGGGCACCTCTGAGTTTTGAAGCGGCGCAGCCACAGCAAATGGAAGGAGACTGGGGTAAGTAGAGTAGAAAGCACCTGTCAGCTCCAGCATGGCGTTCACTTGATTAACATCAAATTTTAATTTCTCTGCGCTGAAAGCTTGTTATAGTGCTCTATCCGACCCGAGTTGTAGGTTACAAGGCTAATGCATCAGGAAAACGCAATGCAGTATGACATGCCTGGAGAGGAAAAAATAGAAAAAGAAGTCTTCAGAACTTTTCATGTTTAAGCTGTACATGCGGTATGAATGAATAGCATAGGTGTTACATGCTAACAGACAGTGGCGTGAGGAGGTAATGAGGGGCCCCAGTGCAAGATTTCAAAATGGGCCCACAAATATTAAATATAAACTACGATTATCTAGACATTTATTTTTGTTATTATTAATGATATATTTTTTTTTATTTAAATAAATGAATACATTATTTACACTCAGATTAAAACTGACATAGCCTTGTTAATAGATGTAGATTCACTATCAAGCAACATATAATTATCAAAATCAAAATGATAATCATTTTTGATTGATTTTTACTTTGTTGTCAAAAAAGGTGAAATTTTGATTACTTACATCTACTTAAATGTAGTAGTTAACTGCACACTACTCATCATAGTTAAGTATTAGTTATGTGTTAGTAAACTGGAATAAAAATCAAGCTTCAAACTTTCTATGTTTATGCTGTACATGCTGTTTGAGCAAATAGCACATTGGTGAATACAATCTCCATCTGTTACATACTAATAGATAGCTTCATTAAAAATATACTCCCAGCCTATACCCTTGAACGACTGTCTATTGGCTCGAACTATGTAAAAGCAAAACTCCATCTGGGGAAATATTCAGCACAATTACTTCTACAAAGGCTTCCCCCAAAAGTACAACACAAGAGCAGGACCCCAAACAACTCTAAACGACCGCAGTCCCAACATGGTGGCTGTAATATTTCTTAATTGGACGATGGAAATCACACGGGCCTATTGTTTAGCACCGTGCAAAAACATGGCATGCTCTTTCTTCCACCACTCTCTCGCTCATTTACATATTCATTGAGATATCAATAATTTATCGCTCAGCACAATGACTGGCTGCATTACTATGAGGCTCACTGCACACCATAACATACAATGTATTGTATATGCATTTTTCTGAATAACACATGGAATAAATCAGGGTGTGATAATAAGAGGACAGATTAATGTGGGATCAAATATAGAGATAGAGAAAATAGAGACACAAAAATACAGGGGAATACAGTGATGTTTTGCTTATAGATTGTCTGTATATTATGTAATGAAATAAGTTTGGTATTAAACATATACATTTCTATGATACTTTTCGAATATTAGGCCATACTTTCTCCATATTTCCAACAGATACACTTGCATACAAAGCTATGTGACAAAAAAATATAACATCTTGGCATGTTTTAGCTAAAAATATAAACAAATCAATTCTAAAAATAATAACATAAACTATAAATGTTTAATTGATAATATGTAGGTTAATATGCTATTGTTTAATTTATAATGACTTGAGGCGTGGCTGGCCAAAAGATTAAACGTGATAATTGAGGAAACTTAAATAAAAGTGTGTAACATGACAAATATATAGGGGATATATTAAAATATACTGACTATATTTTCCTACCTGCATCTGTGAAA
>JAVQKC010210710.1:0-10845 GCA_036025475.1 Philypnodon macrostomus | reverse complement strand
TTTGAGTTATCGCGTTCACAGCTAGGATCTGCGGACGCGGACGCGGACGCGGACGCGGACGCGCACCGACGTGATTCCATAATATCGGCGACACGCTGTTTTCGCCGATATAATGAGGTAGATACAATGTAGTTAGGGGCTATGTAAAATTAAGTGTGACAAAGTGTGAAATCATATAATCTGTAATAAGCATACTAAATCATGAAAACGTACGAGAAACCCCTTCAGTTTGTACATTTTGGCTAGCTCCTCTCCACATCCCACAACACTACAGGGTGTGTCCACATGTTGGAACCTCTGGACTATCTGTGGGGGAGAGACAGTGAGCACACACCAAAGACAACAGTAAAATAGTTTGATAAATGAGAGAAAAGAGACAGGCGATAAGAGTTATATATTCTTACATTACTCAATGTTTGTGAAAGGCCGTCCAGTTCCCTCTTCCCGCCCGGGCTCAGTCCGAAAGACCAGTGCTGGCTACAAACCTGAGAGGTAATCATGCCAAAAAACAACACCCACAGAGCAGACATTCTCCAAGCCATCCTGTGTGGAAGAGGAAGAAAATCAATAGGTTATGTTGTCAGAATACAGCTTATGGTCAGAAGAAATATGGCTGTTTACCTTGAGTTCAGATGATCACAGGACTGCACGTGTTGTCTTGTACTGACCTGCTTTTATAGGGCCAAAGCATTCACTGCAGGTAGTCACCAAAAAGGATTAAACACCATTAACAGACTACCCGCAGAGTACATCCATTTTGTTATCACTATCCAAGCAGAACAATCTCTCAGGCTTTTGATAGAGACAGAAGATTTACAACAAAGACAACAAAAGTGGTATCTTCTTCAAAGCTGTTTATTTTAACAGTCATTCATGGAAATATACTTCCACGGTCAAGTGCAAAAATCACAGGAGAGAGAGAGGAACCCGCCTTAAACTAAAACACTACCTTTGCTCCTTTAGCATTCACTGAGATGCATTTTATAATAAATAACTCCAGCTCAAGGTTAGAGACATAACATGATTGCCTTCATCATTCATTTTCACAGTCTCAGTACCTACTATTCAACAAATAGTATTGCAATTGAGCAGCTTTAAGCTTGAGACATATTTCACACATGCAACAGTTAAGATTGTTCCTTCTGACATCATTGGTCTTTCCTCATAAAGAGTTTTGGAAGCACTGGATCTACATAGGAATACAAGCACCAACCTAATTTGGTGCAAAGATATAACAAGATACAACATTAACTTGTGCAAAGACATTGAAAGCACAATATATGACTATACAAATACTATGCCACTTCAGGCAAGCTTACACTGACAACAAGAACAAGACTGCCTCGGCAGTTCCTGGAAAAGCAGACATTATTTTCTCAAAAGAGAAGTACAGATACCATCACAATAAGCAGTGCCACAAATGCATGCAAATTGTGAATCACTAACAACACATAACCAGTAAAAGAGGTAGATTCACACAACACATAAGGAAAACAGGAGAAGAACCACAGCTGTAAAGTGTGTATTGCATTAGTTTAAAAACGAGCCTGTTGTCGCATAGTATCAAGATGCACTCGCAGCACTTCTGTTAGACTGTGCTATTGTATGGCTTTGGCATTGCATTTCTTTTTTAAATTAATTAAAAGTAATGTAGCAGCATGAGTTACTCCACATACTGTATGAACCTATGTGACATGTACAATAAGGTGATCATGTCAAATATATAAGTGGTGAATGGATTGAATCCAGACACAAGTACATACACGAGTAAGATTATTTTGTTTTGGCATGCTTGCAGGTGAACATTAAAATATTCTACAATAAAAACATACACACACGAGCAACCCTGCATTAACTCTAGTGCAAGATATTTAAAGCTAACATGATACAAGTGGAATGCCAGGGGCAGCCAAACATTTAGGATCTGTTCTCCATAAACAGGAGACAGGAGTGGAATACAAGAGGCTGGAAACAGAGTGGACTTCCACAGAGTTATCTGACACTCTGGGACATGTGCAGCGGTGTCAGCATTTCTTCAAAAATGGCTCCTTTCACATTGGAGCCTCTTAGGTTGGCCTCTTGTAAGTCACATCCAGACAGATCACAGTTCTGCAAGGATGCACAAAACAGGAAAAATGATTTTGTACTTATATTGTAAGTCCTTACATATTTTGATTCAATAAAAATGTACATTTGTACATAAAGCCCATTATAAAGACAACTTTGAGGTTATAGTGCTATCAAATTGTAAGCTTGACTGTTTTGTGCCTTTTCTGGGTTGTCTTTGCTGCTGAAAGGACAAGCTGCTACCTGGGTCAACATGACTCTCTTAATGCTTTTGTGCTTTTAAAAAAATAATCTGTTCGATCATTACTCACCTCGAGATCGGTGCCTGCTAAAGTGGCTCCCCGCAGGTTACAATTCTTCAGCTTTGCATTTTTGAGAGTGGCCACCCGCAGGTTGATTCCAGTCATCTGGCTTCCTTCCATTTCAACACCTTTTAGGTTAGCACCTGAAAAAGAGATTTAATTACAAAACCAGATCATGTGTCTATGTCTGAATGTATTATTACAATGTCCTACCTTCCAGGTTGGCCTTAAGTCCAGATGGATCTTCAAAATTGCACCCTTTGAGAGAAGCCCCTTCAGCATTGGAGCAGAGCATCTTCACTCCTTGTAAATTTGCACCCTTTAAGAAATAAAGAAAAGGGAAATGAAAAGCACAATTAATCACTGATAATTGTAAGATAATATATATAATATAATATGTTATAATTTAAGCACTTACATCCAAGTTAGCTCCAGAAAGATCAGCCCGTTCCAGATTGGAGCAACATAAATTTGCATGCATCAGATTGCAGCGACTCAAGTTGGCCATCTTGAAATTGATGTACCGCAAATCAAGTCGAGATAAATCAGCCCCACTGAAATTAAGACCCTAAAAAGACAATCATTCTGGTATGGTAATGAATTCATGACATTGTCATTAATTTATCTCTGTAACAAGTTTAACTCAAACCTGACAGCGTAGCTCAGACTTGGTGGGTGTTGACAGAAGAAAGCGAACAAACTCTTTTCTGGAAATAGGAGAGTGGTCATCGGCTGGTTGTGAGCTCTGGTACGGAGAGGAACAAAGCTTTTAAGCTTTAGTTAAGCATTACAAAGAGAAAACTTCCACATCCAAGACACAAACCTTAAGTGCTATTTCAAGTTGATCAGCAAGTTGCTCAATCCCAAAAAAGCGAGCTTCCTCAAGCACTCCTGGAAAAACAGATTTTCCAATTTCAAATATTGCATGCAGATTTAACCATTTCAGTCTTTGAGGGGTTTCAGGATGCCTACCTCGAATATTGATGCCTTCATTGACAATGAGCTGCCCATGTCTCAGAAAGTTGAGGATGGGTTCAAAGTATTCAGGGCTGCGATCAATTAAGTAAGCCCCATTCTCATCCTGCTTGTTCCCCCACACATCTAGAGATTTTATAAAATAATATTTTTAATTTTAGACTTTCAGAGATTTCAATTTGATCAAATCTTACCTTTCTCTCTAAACATGCCAGCAAGCATACTGTCTGGCTCCTTGCTGACCAAAGTGCTCCTAAATGAATAAGAAACAACAATCAAATTGACTGTGATTGAAGAAATGAACACCGCCTCATAATTTTACCGTGTTGTAGTGAAAATCCGACCACCAATGTTTAGCGTTAGCCAGTCAGTGTGTAACCCATGTTGCTCTGTTGTGGGCTTGACTTCATTTTGTGGATCTAAACACATGTAGTGATTTGATTGTTAGTGGACTATCAAATACATTTTGATAAATTACCAGTTGTGGATATCAGCACTTACCAACAAAAGTATCTCCTTCAGACACATAGAGCACGTCGTCATCTCTGTTAGATGCATACAAAGATAAACACAGAGTATATTGACAGCATAATTAATGTAGTAAATGACAGGGTACTTACCTAATAAGGGCAATGTCGTCTATGAGACCACCCTTTGCATTGTACAGACAGGATGCTTTGATCCCTAACTTATTGCTTGCCACAGATAAAAGGTCTGACAAGGTCCCATAGACAGCTACAACCTAAAGACAAGAAAATGAACAGACTCTTGATTATAAACTGTCATGTAATAATGACACAATAGACATACAACACATATCAGACAACTGTATAAAAAAATCCCCAAAAAACTCAAATATAGAATATAGCAAAACCTTTAGTCTACAAAGCACGAGTCAAAAGACTTGAAATGACTTGAAACTCAAAGTAAAGGACTTTGGACTTGACTTGGACTTGAGGACCACTGACTTGGGACTTGACTCGGACTTCAGGCCAAAGACTTGAGACTTTTTGCGGTCCTACCTCTGACACATGTATATATAAATATATAGATATGCCTATCTCTCACATTAGCCTACACAGAGAACAGCTGAGTAACAATCAGAAACTGAGTGAAAATGGCGTTGGGCCGTTTTTTATATATATACACATTATTCGTGAGAAGATTTTGCTGTAATTGAACACGTAATCTCATGAAGTATACCAGGCCCGAATGTCACTGAATATGCCTTCGCTATCGTGTTATTACCCACCTTTCCATTTTTTGACGTCCCGTTAACAAATAATGTAACTCTTCTCATTCTTTTAGCGCTTTGGTGAGTACAATTTTGTATCTACTTTGTCTTTATAAAGTAGATTTGGGCAGCTCGGGCCGATTTAGATCACAGTGGCGAGCTAACCTCATCAGACAATAACGCGAGACAAAAGGCGCATTCAGGGACCGCAGGGAAAATACAACATCTACGTTTTACTCGCAGTTTGGTGCTTATTTAGCTCTTGGATGTGGATAAATCGTAATATTTAGCATAAATCTAAAAAAAATCATATTACACTGCGGATTTAGGGTTTTAAAAATGCTGTACCGATGCTGTGCAGCGCAATGCTGTAATCGCTTTAAGACAAATTTCATATTTCCTGAGTAAATGAACGTTGCAGCTTTGTGATTGGTCAAACGGTCAGACGTAACGGAAGCGCGCATGGAGAAAGATTGTCCCACTCTTCTTTCCTTATTTAGCTTACTCTGCTGAACTTTCTTTTGTGTACAATGTTTAACTACTTTCTTACTTTATTTAGTTATGTGCATTTGAGAAGCTAATCTTTTCTGTGCGATAAAGATTCTGTATTCATTTTGGTAACTGGCTGAATTGTGCATTTAACTTATGGCGACTGTAGAACCATGGTTTTTCTTGTATATTTATTAGTTTGAGAGAGCAATGTACTAAAATCGGCCTACAACTAATGTTCTCTACAATGGCGTCTAAACAAGACCACTGCTCGTGCTGCTCACATCCAGTGTCATCCTCCAGTGTTTGCCAAACCTTGAGTGAAATGGATTTTGAACGAGGTTTGCGTCTTATGTTCATAATGTGACTGTGGCATGTATTGTTTTTCAACCAGAAATATTGAGAAATATATTTATTGAACATGTAGCGTCCATGTCAGTGTGGTCTCCATTAATCATCAGGAATCTGGTCTGCTGCAATGGATGGGGACTTGGATCAGGTTAAGTCTTTTGTCCAAAAAGGCACAAATCCTAATATCAAAGATGCTGCTGGATACACAGCTCTGGTAAGTTACAGTTATACATGATTTTCTTACTGCTTTTATCCATGTTATTAATGTATTTTTATTGATCTCAGCACTATGCGAGCCGCAGTGGACATCTGGCTGTTTGCAAATTTCTTCTGGAAAGAGGAGCCTGTGCATCTCCCCAGACTCCAGGAGGTGCCACCCCTCTTCATCGAGCAGCCTACTGTGGTCACCTCGATGTGGTTGAAATCCTATTGCAAAATCGAGCTAATCTGATGCTCTGTGATGATGATGGGGCATCTGCCCTTCATAAGGTGTGTCTGATGTAGCCATATTACAACACATCAATAATACTTTTTCACTCAAATTAAATTACTTTAAATCCACTTAACCAGGCTGCAGAAAAAGGCCATACAGATGTTTGTGAGCTGCTTCTTCAGCAGTGTCCCACCCTCTCCTCTAAAATGAACAACAGACACCTGCTGCCTCACCAGTTAGCCCAGCACAACCATCTGCAGGATCTCCTCAAGCCACCTCAGTGACACACTTTATTGTTCACCAACACTACTCTATGTCATTTATATTCTAAATATTGTTATGGACTCAAAGCATTTGATATGTTTGACCTCAACAAAGTGCCTCCACAGTATTAAAAGCACTATATGTGAATTGTTTTCAAGAGTTGCCTTGTAATCTCCAAGCCAAGACACTTTTATATAGCGCAAAGTCACAATGTTTTATACTGTATTGGTTTTATTATTTGGCAAATAGAAGTATAAGTATAATCATTCATATTGTAATTGATAGATCTGTACCCCATCCTAGCACACAAAGCAGCTGTGATCCATTTTTTATTGCATTAAACATTACGTCCCCATTTATATTATTAGTCTTTATTTTATAAAATGGGATCGGCGTTAGGTTCTGTTGAGAAATCTATAACTGTATTGATGCTGGTGTCATACAGCAGGGGGAGCCATTGTCTTAAAAGCCTTGAGTGAGTTTTTTTTTTTCTGTGTTTGGCAAGTTCCACAGAATTACCTCATTCAATCAGCAATGATGTGTAAAGATAACCGTACATGTACACTCAAAAAGGAGAATTGTCCACTCCACTTTCCAGCCAATACATCTTTCATACATCAAGTGTAGCATTTAACTAAGAAGAAGACATTTCTGATATTCAAAGTAACTATTATTTTCTTACCATTACATAAGTGTGTGTTTAAGGGACAGTTATTGCTTCTGTTTTTTGTATAGCCTCTCTAGTGCTCTTTCAACCCTACGTAAATGACTTAAACTAACCACCCCCTAGGAATCACTGTATATTTGGGGAACAATTTTTCTTTATTACTTTGTTACCATCATAAAAACGTAATTTTGGTCCCTGGTCTTAATCATCTCCAGCTTTATCAAAAGCAAGCCACATTAAACAACTACATTACTTTTATGCAATGGAACAAAAGCTTGAGGCCTGCGGGTGAATAAAGGATGTTGATATTTCCATATCTGGTACGACACATGGAAGCACTTTGAGCTATTGTCGTTCATAGTTACTTATCCAAACGCTGCTAATAACTTACATATGCACTTATAAGGCTGTGATACCTTTTCTTCTTGGCTCTCTCCAGATGTGTGTATAAAATATGAAACGCTCTTGTTGTATTCTGAGGAACTTTCATTGGGTCCGCCGGTGGGTGGTGTTTCCAAAACTACCTTCAAACCACATCCAGTGCCGTGACTGGAGGGGTGCCAGGCCACATCTGGAGCTCATTGCAGCTGACGCCACACAGCACAAGGAGATGGCGTGTCGGGGGTATGTGCGGTGGGACGAGGGAAGGGGGGAGCGGGGCTTAAGTCGAGTCCAGAGAGCTGTTTATGCTCCTTCCACACAGCTGAGGTGCTCCTACAAAGATCATTTTACCTAAATGCCACATGTCAAAGAGCAGGAGTTTGCACAGCCTATTTTCTTACAAAGAGTACTGGTCAGTAACTATAAAGGGCAACACAAAAGACATGATTTGAAATAGTCATTTTGCCAGCCACACGTCCACCCACATTACCCCCGATTGTTCTTCTGCCATGTATCTTATTCTGTGTAGTAAATCAAAGCTGAGTTTGGTATGCTAGCATAGAGTATAGTAATGAAAACCCTCTGTGTCACCAGGAAAAACTAGAGAAGCGGAGGGGCCCTTTTTTTTATCATTTTCCATGTGCTGGTTCAAATTTGAAAGCTGTATAGAAACAATCAGAAACAGACTATATCCTAAGTGAAAATGACCGCTTTAATAAAATAGCTGCTTTCTGGTTCTTCAGGTTAGTGCTACTCAATGTGAAAGTGTGATCTACACCAGCCGTTTTAAAAGCTCCCCGCTCAAGTGAGGACTCTACAAGAGGAGGAATTTGGATTACAGCTCTGTTTAGCGAGATTTATTTGGAAAGCAATGAAACTTCCTGGCCCTGAAACCCACTTCCACCGTAATGAGCCGAGTTAAACCAGGACTGGATGTTATTTTTCTCAAATAGAAGGTGGTCTGTGTGCCATGCTATGAAGGATTTAGAGACAGTTCTCTGGGGTTTTTTATTAGACAGCCCCAAGGTTTTATATCTATTACAAAAACAACTCGTTATTCCTTTGTAAGCATATAAAAAAAAAGCATGTATAATTTTAGCACAGAAAGTGTTTTTATTTGAATGTGACTTGGATTATGAATGTGCTGGTTTCAAGGCTTAGATTTTTTTTTCCTGCGTTCATTTCTGGACCTGGGTTATAGCTCGTAGTAATCAAGATGGCAGATGGGTACACAATGAGCAGTTAAAGTACCAGATTTTGGCCGAGGACAGTGCCCGTATCGGCTCATCTGTGGTGGGGAAACAGGCGTGATGGTGCTGGCTGGTCTTGGAGGTGTATGTAATCAAATCTATGGTGGCTGCTCCCCTGAGATGCTGCTTAATCCAATTGTGTCCCACTCCTACTTCAAACACAACATGTCGTCTGGTGGTTGAAGCGATGTTGCTTGTGCTTTGCAGGTCACAGGGTGATGAGAGCCATGAGTCCATTGGGTCTTTTAAGCTATCAGCCCAGTGATGCATGGGAATACTCAGCTTATCAAGTATTCTAAAATGACAAGCTGATATATGTTGATTGTAAATGGCGCAAGCTGCTTTATCCTGAAATGGGTTGTATTGGATATATGTTGTAGTTTTCTTCTTATTGTACTCAGCTCCCCCCACCACCCTGAAACGTGAATGTGTTAGGCGAATTGTTAAACTAGTAAAAGTCTTTGTGTACAGCACACACTGTTACGGGTGATTACGTTTCTTTTTATAGATTATGGAGATGTAATCTTCTCAAAAGCATGGCCAGACAACACCCATAAGTTGTACCATATGAGTCAGAGGACAATTAATGAATTCTCTGGGCTCATGTATCTATGTCGGACCCCAGACTCCATAACGAGCTATTATAATTTCACTTGTAAAGATATATTTGTGGTTTTACAATCACTGAAAGTCATCTAAGGTGGGGAGAATTCTGGGTTTCTAATAATGTGACACTCGTGTTTTGTAATTTCTATTTGCCCCACAGAACAACTACACTTCATTTTGAACATATAATAATAATAATTCATCAATTTTATATAGCGCTTTTCACAACTACTCAAAGACGCTTTACATATTTGAATATTATTCATTCACTCCACGGTCACACCTGATGATGGCAAGCTACTTATGTAGCCCTGGGGCACACTGACGGAAGCGTGGCTGCCAGTTTGCGCCTACAGCCCCTCCGACCACCACCGAACACCAATCACACTCATTCATAGGCAATGTGGGTTAAATGTCTTGCCCAGGGACACAATGACAGTGTGCACTCGGACGGGGACTCGAACCACCGACCCTCTGGTTGAAGGGCGAGCACCTACCCACTGCGCCACTGCTGCCAATACAATTATTTTATACTGCAAATAACTGCTTACTGGAAACCAAAAGCCACAGATTGAGTAAAGGCCCAATCAAGAAGTAAAAAAATAATTGCCTAAATATAAAAACTTCATTCTATTTGCTGACTTGGTGTTTTCCATTTTAACTATACCTCGTTTGTCTGCCATGGCGTGTCTATTACACATTGTTGACAGATGACCCTATCCTCTGGCAGCCCTCATAAATTCAGTTCATAGTTTACATGCCCCCCCTTGATTTGCTACAACATAACAGCTGCTTGAGTGGCACGAGGCGGGAGGAAATGAGGCCGGCAACTGTCAATTTGAGATTTCCCAGGACCCAAGGATGATGTCTTAAAGGTACAGCAGCACAAAGCCATTATAGTGAGATGGAGTTGGTAGACAAGGCAATATGAACAACTATGAGTGTTCTGAATGCTATATATATTTTGACACATTTTGATTTGAATAATGCTTCAGGGTTCATGTTGCCTTTTCAAACAAACAATAATAAGTTTAAAATTCATTCACACTCTAGTAGTAGTGGTATGCTACCTCAAAATGACAAAGACGATTACCCGCAAACACACCAAGACAATGACACTAACATGTTCATAGACTGAGTGTGAAGTGTCTTGCCAAAGGACACAAATACCAACCTTCTGATTAGTGTTTTACCTGCTGGCAATCTCGCTACATCTCAGGGATTGCATTATAAACCCTATAAATTATTATGCACATTATTTATTGCCCTCCTGGTAGCCTATATGGTAATTTCACGTCATAGAAGAAAAAATACTGAAACAGTACATCACCCAGCCCTACAAATCACCACCACCAAAAGTCATGCTGGTTCTTTATAGGCTTGGCGAACCAGCAAATGCCCAGTGTCTGCCGATTCTAAATCCTGCCGATCATCTCTTCATCCTAGAGATCTCTCTCTCTCTCTCCGGAGGCCAATTACCTTCCATCAGGCAAGAAGCCGGATGCTGCTTAAAAGACATGGGGGCATATTAAGCCACGCTAGCACCGAACACCCGTACTGTACACGTACATACAAACAATATGTACTTGTATGTGCAAGACCTACATAGGATAGTTAAAACACACTTAACCAACATCTGATTTGGTGCCAGTGAGCGTACATGAAAAATGTTTTCACCTTTAGTGATTATTATTATGCCTCTGAAATTACCGTATTTCCCGCACTATAAGGCGCACTTAAAAACCTTTAATTTTCTCAAAAACCAACAGTGCTCCTTATAATCCAGAGCCTTATATATGGATTAATTCTGGTTGTGCTTACTGACC
>JAVQKC010210705.1:0-15736 GCA_036025475.1 Philypnodon macrostomus | reverse complement strand
ATTGTGAAAGAGTGGTTCAGGAGCATGAGACATCATTTAACACATGGATGTCCAGACCTTAACCCCATCAGAGTCTGTGGGATGTGCTGGAGAAGGTCAGTGGTCAGTGGTCAGACTCTTCACCATCGAGACAAGATCTTGGTGAAAATTGGACTGATATAACTCTTGTGGCAGAAGCTCATGGACACAGCGTCTCAGAGAACGTGAGCCGTGGTCAAAGCTGAAGACGTCAACGCATGTCTGACGTGTTTTTGGTGATGTGTTTCTTGAGGTATTGTATGTTGTAATGTTGAAATGAGCAGGCCACCACACTTCCACATGCCTGGAAACATGTGGAGCCTCTTCACAACCAAAGACCCAGCATGTCATACTTTAGGTCTGAATCATAATTGTATGGATGTTAGTATAACCTGAAGCCCACGGTCGCGCTGGACGTTCATTCATTGCATGAACGTAGCTCATTCACATTTGAGTTCCTTTTCCAAATGTAGTCTGATAACAAATTAAAACCTGACCCTGTTTTGACGGACAGTAGGTCATCTGTAGTCTGTAGAGGTCAGGGGGAGGGACTTAAGTAAAGCGTCTCTACTATTGGTCAAAGTGGTAACATTACAGTTTGTCTAACGCCTTTCCACCGTCCAAAGATAACCACGGGTCTCTCTGCAGATTATGAATGTGAGAGTCTCTGTGTCAGCCCTGTGTCTAACTCACCTCTGTGTAGGATGTACCCCGCCTCAAGCCCATAGTTACTGGTCCATAGTCCAGTCACTCGTTCTTGGTCCGTCTTGACTATGGACTATGGAAGGTCATTCAGTCTTCCCCAGGAAAGGACTGTGGCCACAACGGTAGTTTACCACCATTAATGTGTGGCTCTGGGGTGAATCAAAACTAGACTCAGTTACAGGCGAAATATTAATACCCCCGCCAAGGAGGTCATGTTTACGGTAGCGTCGGTCCGTTAGCAACAAAAACCACTGAACGGATTTGGATGAGATTTTCAGGGAACATCAGGAATCACACAAAGAACATCTTCTTGATTTGCTTTGTTTTTATTTTTGGCAGAAATATTGTATAAATTGAGCCATGTTCTTACACATGTTCTTACACATGTTCTTACACATGTTCTTACCCTAATCCGACCTGATGGTTTACCTTTCCCAGTTTATATTCCTGACTGGGCGTTATGGGGCGTCAGATGCGTTAATGACCGGTGCATGTCAGTTTGTTGCAGTGATCCCAGTGTTTCTTCTTCTTCTGTGCTCGGAGCAGCGGACTGTCACTGATAAGGATGACGGATTGGGCAGAACTCTGGCTCCAGCAAAACTCGGCAGCTTCCTGGAGCTCTGATACTGACACGGGCTTGGGCTGAGGGGGTGAGGGGTAAATGATCGGGGAGTGGACCGTGTTGACCATAAAACCACTGACGAAAATGAATGCTAAACAAGAACATCTGCATAAAAGAAGGAATATGAACGCCCCCAAACGTCGATGCCATGACGATACTCTGTTTGTGGTCGTCCAGTTCAGGTGGTTTATTTAGATACTTCTGCTGGATTAATGTTATTTTTATGTTATTTATACTTGAGGACATTCACCTGGTTGTTCTATACCTGCCCCTGCTCATGTTATCATTCATCCGCATTTTACTCAAGTAAGAGTATTGATAAATCAAGATATAAGCCCATATTTACTTGAGTAAGTCCTGTTTGAGCGTAATGTCAGATTATTTGTTTGATTTTGTTGAAATCGGGCAAAAGAAATGTAAAAAAAAACTCTTTGGGATCATTTTTAAAATGTAAAAAAATATATATATATTTTAAAAAATTAAGGCACAAGGAACAGAATTTCCAAATTTTTCACATAAAGCTTTACACGATTTTACTCAAGTAAGAGTACAGTTACTTCAAAATATTATTACTCAAGTAAATGTAACAAGTATTGTGCAGTAGATACTCTATGGTGAAAATGTAACTGAGTAAATATCTGAGTCCTTTTTTTAGCATTAGACTTCACTCTGATGAACAAGCTTTCTATAGATTCAATTGGAGTGTACAAAAAATATTAAATGAGTTTTTCTTCTTCGACCAGAACTTACACTGTACAAAAGTAATTCCCTGGTGTTCTTTTAAGATAGGTGACCATATTATTAAAGGTCTCTTGATCATGTCATGTGGTCATTGCTAAGGTCTCCACACCAAATGCCACTAAACCTCACCTGCATCTGTTTACCTTTACATCCAGGCATTTTTTTTTTAAAACATTTGACCCGACATGTGGCTTAATTTCTTTTACCTTGCCACACAGAATATGAACGTAGTCATTCTGCATTGGCCCAAAGATGATTACAGAGCTTACCTCTCCATCACGGGCCACTAATGACGCCGGCCGGGCAAGATTCGGTGATTGATAGGTGGCATTTAGTCGCAGTAGGCCTCAATATACTCACACGGCCACAAGCTTTCAATAATCGAAGCCTCTTGCAATGGAAAGCCTGATCTTTTTGTTCTAATTAACCTTCGAAATGAGTTCAGCGCTTGGCTCTCTGCTCTAATAGTCTTGGAAGGCGGGAGAGGAATGCCAAAAGGTGCAAGGTCCGTGGCGCCATTTTAACCAGATGCTGCTACCCTGTATTCAGATAGTATTAGCATTGTGGAGGATGCAGGGGCAAAATTGGAAAGGCATTAGCTGAGAAAAGACACTTCCAGATTGGACAAATGAAGGATGACAGCAGGAGGAAACATGGCGCTGAATATTATTGATTTTTTGGAGTCCTCAGAGAGTGGTAGAAGAAGAGGGGAAATGGTGAACCAGTAAATGGATCTTAAGGCATTACATTTTGTATGTTTTTGGTTAATGCCCCTGTAGGGAAATGTGTCCTCTACATTTGACCCTCAATGCCACTGGGGCAACCTGTCAGAAGCAGTGCGGAACCCATCTCCAGATCTTGAGCCAGGATCAGGATGTACCTAGCTGGAGGGTGAACCTAATGTGCATGTTTTGGGTTGTTGAGGGAAACCGGAGAACCTGAAGGAAACCCATCCAGACACGGGGAGAAACATGCAAACTCCACCACCGTGCCACCAAATGATATATATAATATTATTCTTTCCAGGATTATCATGCATCAAAGTTGAATGGAATTCCCCATGAAAGATATACTGGCATGTCAAGGAAGTCACATGGATACTTTGCAATTAGTTTTTGGGATTGTATATGAGATGAACCCATAAAAACTGCTTTTTACATCTGAGTTTCTATATCACTGTATTTCTGATTTGAAATGTACAGTCATTTTTGGCTACTGTACCCACTTTATGCGTTTGTAAAAAGTATCATTGATTGAGTCGGACTTTATTTGACATAGCCATTAACCACATTGTACCTACCTCATTAAGTACAATGTAATACACTTTGACAAACTGTAATAACATGTAACTACATTGTACCTAATTGTAACCCTAACCATTCTGTATGTACAATGTAGTTACATGTTATTACAGTTTGTTACAGTGTATTACATTGTACATAATGAGGTAGATACAATGTAATTAAGGACTATCTCAAATCTTAATCAGTGATGTGCTGTGGGTCAGTTCTGGAGTTGATTTTTTCCCAGCCTTTAAGATGAATATAAATGATTGAAGAAAGTCTATTACCAAAGTAGGTCATCATTACCCAACACTAAAGTCATCATGTCTTTGTAAAATGGCTGTATTTGATGAACGGGGAATGAGAAAGATGCGAGACGATGCAGTTATTGGCATTTGTATGAAGATTACTTTTGTGATGATGTTCGTTTTCCATTTTCTTTGATGAAAATGCATCTGCTCCACTAAATATTATGACTTCTAATAAAGCACAAATGTTTTTCTGATGGCTTTGTAATGATGTGACTTAATTACTTTGGCCTGGGGCGGTCCATGATGTACCACAATGCATCTGTGGCAGGTTATACAGTGCGTGGAAACCATCTTGTAAACAGTAGCAGTGGTGGATGCAGAGGTAAGGTGCCAGTAAATAGTGTATTAAATCAGTGTGGAGAAGGGAATGGGATGGAGACAGTTCTATTACACCGGACATAAAGACTGGAACAATCATCGTTCATTGTAATACAACAAACTAGACATCAATGGGATGGACAATTATTCTGGCCACACAAGATCTTCATGCCTTTTGAAGCCAACAGTCAAGATTAAAGGATTTATGTTTTCATTTTGAGACCTAAATTATCACCATATTGGAATAGGAATCAATGAAGCTACAGTGACTAGAGGCTCCAAGGTTGGATTGCACAGCATTTTTAGCTCAAGTCCATCGTCCCACAAATTGAGACTGTGTCCCACATTTTATATATCAGCTGTCATTGTTTTAATTGAAGAAATTGCAATGTAAGGTATTGTATGTATTTTTTAGTTAGAATCCTTAGCTTACTAGCAGCTGGTAGGATAAAATTTTGCCCTCAGTCTCAAAAATAAACATTTAGTTTTTGGCTTTTAATGAGTATTTATATATTACTTTTTATTTGTATTTTTTGTACTATTTTAAAACCAGTCTTATCCTCTCTGACTGGACATTAATTTACCAAAAAATTTCATAAAAAGACATCCCTGGGATAGAGGAAGGTGAAGAAACAACTTTACATTGTGCTGTTTTAAAATGGAATGAAGGAATTTCATATTTCTCTTGGCACACTTTTTATTTATTTACCAAATTACCCTATTACCTAGCCTGGCAAGCCAGACTCTCCGCTGTGCCAGTCTGGTGACTCACTCGCTTCAATTGATTTCTGTGGCAGAAAAGTAGTAGACACCTGCAAAGCGGCCAAGCAGTCTACAATGTGCGTAAATAAACAAATGGAGATGAATGGTAGAGTTAAATCAACATGGCTCAGTAGAGAAGAGATAACTGACCTGTGTCATTTTTCAATATTTTGGAGAAGCAAGTATGAAGCAGATCAACCAACCAGACTGTCAGAATTGTGAACCAGGGGGAAGCCTCTGTGAAAGGGAGAGTCGCCAGACCTGAGTCGCTCTGTAGAGTATACAGAGAACTCACGTTTGGCTTGCCAGGCTACCTATTACCAGCACTTTTGAAGGGTCGCAATTTCAGGCTAAGTTGAACAGTTCACAGCAACCCATCCACTAATACAAAATGAAAAAAAAAAAAACCCATTAACCACTATTTGTGTACTTCTAAATGTACCTCCTCCACGCTCCACTGACACTTCACCATTTGTGCTTCCACTGCCGCTCCATGTAAATGTACCGCCTAACCCCCACAGGGCTCACCGTGTATTCAGGCCTACACACACGAGCTGATGAGTCGTACCGAGCTTTGACTGACACCGTAGCCCGCGGCTCTCTTTCCTGTTCACCCTGTGTTTTCTTGTCTTCTGAAAATCCCTCTGCCTGAGTTCGGCACAAGATCAAGCATCGCACAGCCTCCCTCCGCCTTAGGCTTCATGTTGGAGAATTTGTTTTTTTGTGTTTTTTCTCCCCCTCCCCCTTGCACCTCTTTTTTCCTTGTCTCTCTCCAGTCCTGCTTCCATGTGCAGAAATAGACAGCAGCTCAGTGGGGTTTGATGGAGAAGAAAAACAGCAAGACTTCACAATCTCGGGGTCTGAGAAGGCTTTGAGGAAAGTGGAGAGAGGAGGTAATCTAGTGTCTTGGATGCATCGAGTAGTCGCATCGGACTTGACAGACAGCTGGTTTTGGTTTGATTGTGTTTTCTGAATGGGGTAGTCCTTTGTTGGTCTGTTTGCTAACACGTTAATGGAAAAGGTAATGGACAGATATGATATACAAAAAAAAAATCTTGATTCTTTAATAGATACCCTTGCAAGATAATGGCTGTTAAGGAACATATAAGGGTTTTGAGGCTTAATGGAAAGAGTAATTCCACATGAACTATACAAATTGCAAGACTGCACTTTCTGTCACCTTAGTTATTATTACCTCAGATATTATGGATAGTTCAGGGGTAAATGCAAGTTATTGACATACACAGAACTTACCATACATTACTGGAACTCACAATGTCTGTTTCTTCACTGACTTCTCTGTTTTTTACTGACGAAAAACCAAACCATGACTAAACCATTAAACTGAAACTGAACAGGACTTAATCAGGTCCAAACCAGGTCGAAATCAAGACTATCCGAGACTTTCACTGCAAAAGACTTTGTAATACCCCTCGATCCAAGTCAAGGCAAGTCAAATTTATTCATACACATTATAACTCAACCTCAGTGCTGTACAGAAAATGCTAAATATATCAATTAATATTACAATAAATCCAGTTTGAATGATAGAATCACACCAAAACCCATTTACTTTTACTGACTGTTTTATTATCAATGGAGGTGATCGCAGTATTCAAATTCCGCGATTACCTCCATAGCTGAGTTCACACATGTTTAAGTTTGAGCTTGTGCTGTACCTAACTTCACATTATAAACACCTTTCTCTCTGTAGTAGGCTATCTACAAAGCTCTAAATGTCCTTCCAACCTGCAGCGCTTATGCTAATGCCATGCTAATCCTGTGAACTTTGGAGCCCATTTGTCCAACTAATTTATCCTCCGGTGACCTGTGTGCTCGCAGTTTAATATTTCTAATGCAAAAATCTCTGTACGCTTCAACCTCAAACTCAGGTGTGAAGTAACCGCGTCTTGCTGGTATGGATCAATTAAATCAGCAACAAAATATATAGACATATACATTGTTTGAAAATAAAAAAGATGTGTTTTACGATTTCCAACTGAGAAAGGGCAAGGAGCCACCAATGACTCCAAAATGTCATTTTCTAGATCAACGCTCTGTATCTTGTGGCCCGCGCGTAAAGAAAAACAAATAGCAGTATTTAAATTAGCCTACACGCACCACGGAGAAATGTCACAGCTTAGATATCTGCAGAATAATCGACTCATCGAGTTTCGAAAACACTTGCAGGGTTTAGACAAAGAAAAACAGTAACTTCAATCTGTCCTTTTTTTCCACTTTTAAGTTTTGAAATAGCATTTTAGATTTAGATTTATGGTCGGTGTCTAGGAGTGCAATGCAAAAGTTTACAGAAGAAAGGAACTGAAGTTCAGGAGAAAAGGATAAATAATGCAAAAGAACAGCTCATGTGGAATAATGGACTAAATGTGGGAAATAGCGCGTGTTTAAGTGGGCTGAAGTGGGACATGATAGCGATGAAATTTGTATGTCTCTATTGTCAGCGTCATAAGTAGATTCATGAACACAGAGACATTATTTAATATATATATATATATATATATATATATATATATATACAGTATATATGCCATTCTGTGCCTACAGCCCCTCCTGACCACTACAGTCATACAGTCACACAAACACACATTCATTCACAGGCAAAGTGGGTTAGGTGTCTTGCCCAGGGACACGGGCGGGGATTCGAATCAACTACCCTCTGGATGCAGGGCCGCCCAAAATACTGTGCAATCCATCGAAAGTCGAATTAGGTCACCTCAATATTAGTTAGAAATGTCACAGCTTGGAGTGTGAAGTTTGCATGTTCTCTCCGTGTCTAGATGGGTTTTCTTCAGGTACTCTGGTTTTCCCCATAACCTAAAGCATTCAAACTAGGCTCCTGCCCAGTGCCTTGAAGGGAGGGGTCACAAGAAGAAGCAGTCTTAACATGGGACACTATTTAGGTAATATGATTTTTTCATTCACACCGGTCACACACAATGTTACCTTATACCATATATATATATATATATATATTATACACCTCACCTTAAAGTTTGAATTTCTCTGCTGGTCGTGTGTTATTCCCATAATTCCGTGTCGAAGTCCCAAAGTATCCCACGTTTTCGCTGGAGCCGAACCTCCTCCTGCTGTGACTGATGGAAGTTCAGGAGGTGTGTAATCTCTCGGTGGAAATGTCTCGGAGGTCAAGCAGAACGTGTGGCAACGGAGCGGAGAAAAGGGATTTGTGAGAGGCAGATGTTTGGACAGTAATGCCTCCTGTTATTTTCCGGTAAATCGATGTCAAAACTGCCGAGACGTGACAGAGTGGAACAAACCTGGACACCTGCATGGAGCTGTTAACACTGAGGCAGTCATTAAACACACAAATTAATATCATTTTCAGCTTGGTTTGGCTCACAGAGGAGGGGCCTGGTGTGAAGCCAGTCACAACAAGGAATTGAAAGAGTTTCGCCATAACTTTGTAATACAACTACAAAGTAATGTTTTCTCTCAATATAACTGACATATACAGACAGCAGTATTATGGCAATATCACTGTAGAGAGGCAGACAGGTCATTAGATTATTACAAGGTTGTCAATGGTTGTCAATGAGTAAATCAGGTCTATAAATGTCTAAACCATTCACTGGAACAGTTTGAAGTCAGAACTGGGAAAATCCAACCTCCCAGTTGTCTGGAACATAGCATACAATCTAAACCAGGACTAAAGTCAATGAAAACCTAATGGCTGTGGCTGGATGAGTTACCAGAGAGTCATTCACTGTATTTTCTCCATTCAAAATATTTACAATATATATCATTTTGATGAAAATGTAATGCAATTTCACTTCGGCCACTGCCCTATTAGTCTTCCCTAGGACAGCTGTGGATTTGAAGCTTGGATAATGGAAATGCTTACAGTTTATGGATTGCTGTGTATAGACCCATGTGGCTGAGAAAAAGTCGAGTTTAAAAGTACTTTGTCTAAATGCATATAAGTGGACACTAAGCGTATAAAGAATGCGGATCACCACTATGAGCGGTACAGTATAGGCTTTAAGTTTTGAGTCTGAAAAACCAATGTGTTTCCCCATGATGCAACACAAGGGCACAGACACTTAAAGAAAAGCCTTATATATAAAACCCTCATTGAATCCAAACTTGAACAAATGTGAAGTTTATGAAGTCCTGACAAGGCACTTTCATTTCTGTGATTCGATTGACGAGCTGCTCCTCGGGAACACGCATTTTTAAAAGGAAACATCATTCAATAAAGATCCCTGCACTCAGTCCACGGACACAGCCGCGAGTACATTATAGCTCCCATATTGGAGCGGTGTAAAAGTGGAAGGCACAAGCTGCTATTTGTGAAAACCATTTCCATCTGAGGAGGCTTAGTGACAGACAAAATGCATCTAGATCGACAACAAATGTTTCCTTCAGGTTTTTCGATCTGAGTTTAAAAATTGTCTTTTGAAGCAATTTGCCAGAACACAAAGCCATAGTGGTTGTATGCTTCTATTTAAAAGAATGCTGGCTTTGGCAAAGAAGAGAAAGTAGTGTATTATCCAGGACATGTTGAAAGTGTGTGCTTTAAAAATGAGTCCTGCTAATTTACTGTCTTCAAAATAAAAATGTCCTCCTGTTAACAGCTTTATGACTTTCTGTACTTGTATACGCTTATGAGATCTAAATTTGCAGTATAGTTTAGTTATTTAGCACTTCACAACCGAGTGGAGCAAGAGCAGTGATCTCTAGAGCCACTGCCTCTACACAGCTGTGTATCAGAAGAAGTCACTTCTTCACCAGCACGGCTATAAACACGAGAGTTATTGCCTTGCGGGTTTGAAACATCAAGTATGTAAATGTTAGGCGCACCTCTCTTAGCCCCCCGGCCCAAGAATAGTTGTCTATTGACTACTGTACTTTTAATGTCTTGTTTCTTCCTTCCTAGTCCCTGATTGGCTGAGCTGGAGAACATACAGTTTATAAAGTAGGTGTAGGCTGATCACCTGGGTCTCTCTGTTACTGAAGTCCTATTACTTCAGTTTAGTCATTCCTTCCTTAGTAGCTGGGCTCCTCTTCTCTGGTTTTGGTTTGTGAGTATTTTGTGTTAATTTAAACCACTCTGTCGAGCACTTTAACCGTCGTCCACTTAAAACCCTAGAATATGCCATGCAACTAACTGGCCATTGTTAGGATGTAGCCTGCCTAAAGCCCATAGTTGTTGGACCAGGCTTCAAGCAACCTAAATGACATACGTGGGAGAGGTTAGACTATGTGTATGTATCAAAGTATGTGACTGTTCCTTTAAATTTCTGTAAAAATGTTAGACTATGATGAAAGATATATATAAGTACATGCATTTTCAGCCCTATTCAGTGCTTTTTGTTAAGACCAGCAAAGACACAAACCTCAATCACATCTTCAGAGCTGAACTGAATGTCTCTCTGTGTCTCTGGCGTTTCAGAGGTGCAGTACAGAGAGGTGATGAATAGGCTGCTGTCAATATACCGTTTTATATATATGAGCTATAAAGTGAGTTTGAAAGCACCTGGGAGTGAGCAGACAATTTGGAGGATGTTTCGAATTCTGCAAAAGGAAACCAGGGTCATGTTCTTCAAATCACTTTACTGAAAAATAGAGGACTTTTACTAAGGTTTTGAAAAAAAGTGAGACACTTGAGTTGGTCAATAGGATTAAAAGGGTTGCATGGTACAGAGAAACTTTAGGATCCAATGCAAAGGGAGGAAGTCCATGAAAATCTATGTTACATAACGTTCATATAGTCTCCAATAATGGGGCTCAGTGATCTTTTTCAGGGTCTACAAAAAATGTTATATTTGAAACTTTTATTAAAATGGTTTATGTCCAAAGTGTGGCCATCGTATCAGTTATGGTACAGGAAAATATTATAATATAGCTTTTTATAAAGGTATTGCTTGTGGCATTTAGTAAAGTCAGCAGTTAGTTTTATCTGTATACATTTGTCTTCTCCGTAGTAGTTCTTTGGCTTGACTTGACTGCAAGTACATTTACACATGTAAATGTATAACCAAAAATGTATAATGTATGCATTATTTTTGTAGTTTAGTAATTAAAAATAATTTCTGTTATATACAATACAAAAAAATAAGATCTAGAACAGGGGTGGGCAAACTTTTTGACTCAAAGGTCACATGGGGTTTAAAAAGGCCCCAAGTGGGCCGGCTGATATTGTATTCTGTGTAAACTGCAACCATTTCTGACAAATGAGACATACAGCCTTCGATCAGACCTCAGTGAAAACATGTGTTGATGTGGAGTTAACTGGTTACTGCAGGTTAGAACAACGTGAGTGAGAAACTGGCAATATTTCATCATTGAAAAAATTTGAGAAAATGCTTGGCAGGTTGGATTAAAAAACCCAAAGGTCCACATGTGGCCTAGACTGTATTTATATATATATATATTTACTTCTATGATAAGTTTGGACATCTCTGTAATAAAAATACATTCAAATTGACTGTTCTGAATGTCTTGACTCAGCAAAACTAATCTAATGTGTTATTTAGCAAATGCATGGCTTTAAAAAACTAATTGAAAACTCAAATAAAGTGAAAAAAATGATCACTTTGAAATGAACAAACTAGTAAATCAAGATCTTCCTTACAATTGCTTCAAATGTTTTCAGTCTAGTCACATATTTAGATGCGTTCATTTGAGCTAATGTGTGAGAGTGTGCCAATCCCAGATGGCTGTTGAATCTAAATAATCTGATGAAATTATTTGCCAAAACTTCATCAGGCAAAACTTTATGAAAAACTCAAGTCTATTTAATATCGACTTGATTGTATGTATGAAAGACAATACTAAGAAAGAGTAAATCTGTTTTTGAATTGATATTTTTCGATCTCAAGCACATCAGTCTGTTCCATTGTGGTCGTACTGGTTAAGACCGACTAAGAGGGATATTTTTTTTTTCCACTGAGGTAATATTTTAGAAACAATAGATTTACGATTATGTCTATATGCTGAAGAATGAATCTTAGAGAAACTATTTGTGCCAGTCCCCAGCCTGTATACATGATACATAAAGAGGGTTATTTCAGGTATGGCATCTGGCATAAAACCAATGCCAAATCAAGATGCAAATCATTACATTAACTGTATTGGAATTTTTCTGGTGGTTCAAGTTCAGATATATCCATCTCTAGATTATGAGTTCAGATCTTGGTCTGGAGAATTACCCAGTTTTACATGTGCATTAGATTGATTGGAGGAAGTACCCAGAGAAAACCCATCTAGACACAAGGGAAACTCCACAGAAAGAATCCACCTGCCTGGTCTGGGACTCAAACCCAAGACTATGAGGGAACACTTTGGCACCATGCTGCAGATGATGGTAACCAAGAAAAAACACCCCTAAAGGAAAGATCTGTCAGCATAAAGGGAATCCATTTGACTAATCAATTGAAATCTAGCTTCTCTTTGAGCATCTTGAATCTAAAATATATTGCATTGCCATTTTGGTTTAAGCTCTTTTAAAAGCAGACCATGATGCAAAGAGGCATTACTGAGAAAAGTAAAGGCCACAGGAGAGCCGTAATAAATTCTGGTGGACAGGTGTGAGCCGCACTTATTTTGGCGGGGCCTGTGTTTGTTGATTTAAAGTGGACCTGACTGGGCCCATATGTCAGTGTGCTTCAAGTCACAAACATTCACACTTTAGGCTCAAGCACATCGTCTCATTCCACCTTAAAAAGATGCTAAAGATGCTGTTTATAGCCTCCAGTTATGTCTTCATTTTGTGCCATATTTAATCCAGTTTATTCCAAAGTGTACTTACAGTTTTGCACTGTTTTATTTTTGGCTTATGTTCACATGTGACTGGAGCCTGTCCTGGCAACTCCCCTCATACTGGCCATAGTCACAGGACTAAGACACGACCTTTCACCATTTCAGTTCTCAACACAGTGATGTCTTTTGATGGTGGCGGTGGCCATAGTACCCAGAAGGTACTCACAATAACACAGTTTATACAACTTGTGCCAGTCCCCAACCTGCATAAATTGCACAAAACAAAGCAATTTTTTTTTGATTGAAGCCTAAATCTATGCATTCTTCTGGGTTAACCAGGGGGACCTGTCCTTTCAAGCAGTAGGTCCCAGACTGTGGAGCTTCCTGTCTCTCTGTATGACCGACTCTGAAGACAATGTAATGGCAGTTTGCATGCTGTTTCATTTTGAGTGATTTCTTTCTTTCTTTCCTTAATTAATTAATTAATTAATCAATCAATTAATTAATTAATTAATTAATTAATTAATTGATTAATTTTGACCATTTTAATCTTCTGTCTTTGGAATAAGTCTTGCCTAAGCTCTTGGCCAAGATAGGAACACAATTAACTGTCCACTTTTTATTTGCATAACAATAAACATATCTCCCTGTTGCCAGCTTTCACATCATCATCCTTACTTGACCCCCTGTTTTTGGCTGCTCTGTCCCGCTCCTGTCTGCTACTCTGTGCTGATCTGCCCCATTAACGGAGCATATGTGTAGACTGGGCTGTCGATCCTAATAGTGTGTGCTTGGCCCCTGTGGGATCTCTGTCTGCTCCTCATTCACCCACACCTCACTGTCTCTGAGCCTCTATAAGCACCTGAAGTCGATGAGCGGAGGTATTTTTAGCAGAAAGAAAGTTGGAAAAAGAATATTTAAAGACCGAGGTAACTTTGCAAAAATCTGGTAAAAATGATGTGAGCAGCTAGAGTTGAATTTGGGGTCAGTAGGTCTTAGGAACACCTAATCCAACCTGTTATCATTGGTCTGAGCAAGGTAAGGACATTTACTCCTCAGTCACACCCGGTGGTGGTAAACTACATGTGTAGCCACAGCTGCCCTGGGGGACACTGACAGAGGCGTGGCTGCCAGTCCGTGCCTACGGCCCCACCGACCACCACCAAACAACAAACAACAGCAGTATACGCTCAGGCGGGGATTCAAACCGTTGACCCTCTGGTTGCAGGGTGAACTCTTACCCACTGCACTTTAGCATGCGTTTTCTATAGAGTCCAGGTGCCATGATAGCAAGGTGCCACCTCACAACAAAAACTCCTGAACTAGGCAGAAGAGGTCATTCTTGTTTCTCCTGGTGTCAGGATGAGTTTTCTCTCTGAACTCTGATTTCCCCAAAGAACCTAAAACATGCACAATAGGCTAATCCTCCAGACAGGTTCATCCTGTCCAAGATCCTAAAGTTCCTCAAGATCTGCTGTTGGGCCCTGGGCTCTGCACTCCACTGCTCAAGGATGGGACACATGCGGAGGACAAACTTCCTTATAGGAATGAGAAAGTATACATTACTGAACCAATAATGTATAAACCAATAATGATGTCAGTATATAAAAATTACACCATACATAAAATATCATCACCTTGTTAAAATAATGGCCTAAGTCATTTTAAGAAAAAGGTTTTTCAGAAAACATAAAAACTCAAACGTATTTATATAAAACTACATTAATAGATGTGTATAGATGTTTACAGACAAATGTAGGCCAATCATAACAACAATTTTTGTGACTTAGGCCAAATTATGTCTGTTTATTCCTCATATTGACTTAGGCATCATAAAACAGCCTAAGTCAAGTTTTCATTTGAATAAAATTTGATTATTTGGGTAAAATTACATGATCTGTTTAACTGAGGAAGTGCACAATTTTCCCAGCCTCATGAAGATCTGATTTCGGTAAAAAAAAATCCGGTATCTATGTGTTAAATGTTTTGAATTATATCTGGTGAAGTTTGTAGATGTACCTGACCATTAAACCATGCACCATTCTCTTAAGTTCTGCATGTTTAATAGATATACTGCTCTGACTGTGTTTCTCATAGTTTCCTCTTCTTTTTTATATGGTCCACTGTGGATATGGACTTCACAGAGCATATTTTATTATCTACTGTATATAACCGGCTGGACCTTAGATAACCCCACATTTCAAACCAGTTTGTAGCTCAAAAACCACTGTTATTGCTAATCTCAACAGAGTTTTCATTTGCTGCATTATAAATTATTAAGCCTATAGGTTGTACTCAGCTCAATGGGATTCTAACAGTGTAATGTATGGTTCTTAATACTGGTTTGTTCACTGGATTGTTCCCTCAAATGCTCTTGCTCCATTCAATTTTCTCTTATGAGTTCTTTGAGTTGGAGTCTTTTTTCATAATAAGAGCAATTATGTTACTTTCTAGTCAGCAAAAGTGTATCTCTAACCAGAAAGTAAGTGTTAAGTCAGAATAAACACAAATAAAACATGCAAAACTCCTTCAGGCAATGTCAAAAGTGATATAATCCAATCAATATAACCTTAGGTTTCTGTATTCAAACTATACTTCTGTCATTCAATGGTATTTGTTCAACCAGGAAGACTCAGCTCACTTTATCTCAGCCAATCACATTCTACATCCACTGAGCCAATCACTGCTCAGCTGCCTATATTTAAACTTCCTGTGTCTCCCACTCATCATATGCTTTTCAGACTCGAGAAGCCCTCCTCCATCCCATCACCTCTCGAGCAGCTGATCCATCTCCCTAGATCATCTCATGCTCCTCTATCCCATCACGTCCTCAGCAGCAGATTCATCTCACTCTCAGAAGAACCTTGTTTCACCCTTCCTCTGCCTCCACCAGTGTCTAGGCTCCAGGTGAGATCGGACCTACACTATTCTCCCTACAATGAATCGATCATTAATGTATCTGCCTGCCGGAGTCTAAGCGCCAAATTCTTTCCAATAAATCTATTGCATCACTATTTTGACTCTATTTTGTTTATATCTCTCATGGTTGAAATACAATATTAAAAGGTGGTTTTAATCCACCAGATAAAGTTAGTCAGCACCTAAACATTTGATGATATTTTGGTGTGTACAGGAAAAACTATTGACTTAATTTGAGAGGTTATAATTATGATCTGTTCCTTGCCACAAGCCCTAAAGATTCAGCACCAGTGTCCAGCTCGGTGGGGGGGGGGGGG
>JAVQKC010210676.1:0-10273 GCA_036025475.1 Philypnodon macrostomus | reverse complement strand
CAGCTGTGGCTACATAGTAGCTTACCACCATCAGGTGTGACTGTAGAGTGAATGAATAATACAAAAATATGTAAAGCGCTTTGGGTGTCTTGAAAAGCGCTATATAAATGGAAGGTATTATTAGTATTATTAGTTAATCAAGTCAATGGGAAATACCATGTTATTTAGCTGGTCCACTTTACCTGAACAGACCGACCGACTGAGAGGAGTTTTTGTAAACTAGTATTTCCCCTAAAATATGTAGATTCTTACCTAAAGCAACAATGGAAATTATTAATAAGGCGTAAAATGAGTTACACACACGAAAAAACTGAGTGAAAATGGATTTTTATGGCTATTATCAAAAATCGGCTCGAGTTCTGGCTTTTATAATGACTTTTTGATGTAGGCCTACATGATTTTCTTATTTCATCTTTTTTACGTTTATAGTATAGGCATATATTTTTCTTAAACGCCTAACTTCCCAACTCATATTAATTTATAGGATAGCATTTAAGGTAATTTGATTGATTTTATTGGCCATTTTATTTGGGTTGACACTTAGGCCTCGGGGTGACAGTGATCATATCTATCGTTAGTAATATTTACATTTTATTGTTTGTAATTACTGAGCGTTACTGTTGAATTGTCAGAAACACCGCTCTCAGAGAAACTAGTGCCGAAGGAATGTGCCTGTGAGTGCGCGGTCTGTCCTCAACTCTGCCTCGTCTAGCGGCATCCACACTAGGTTATGGGACGTGTTCCCATGTAGCGACAGTAAAACGAGTAGGCAGCGGGGCGTTTTCGGTGTTGTAACATTATCTTTGGCTTGAGAGCATGAAATGAGCACAACAATAGAAAACAGGAGGGCCGAGAAGCGAGGCGGTGGAGGAGGAGGGAGGGAAGAGGCGGGGGGAGAGCTCACAGCGGAAGGAGACGACGGATTTCCCGCAGGACAATGTGAAGCGCAGAGACTTGATCCAACGCAGTTAGCGTCAAGCCAACCAGCCAAGATGGAAGTTTGGATTATTTAACACGTTTTGTTGTTGCGTTACCATTTGATCGTGTCGGGATATTTGATTTGCATTGGAGGGAGCTGCCGCAGCGATGGAAATACTGCGCTGAGGAGAAAGCGGCGACAGGGCCAAGAAGAGGGAGAAAGATGGGTGTCGTGCTGCGGAGTCTGTTGTTGTGTAGTTTTTGTTTTCTCATACGAGGTAAGTTTTCGTTATTAACACACATATTTGCAATGCTGTTCATCCGTGTTTTACTTCAATGTGTGTATAATGTTTCCCAGAGCCCAGCTTAGTTGGTTTAATTGTCAGATAAAGAGGATATTTTCGGGCTCGGGCCCACTCAAGGTTTGATTTCTGGTGTGTTGAGCTAACATTAGCCAGGCAGCTATGCGTGCTTATCTATGCTTCAGAGATTTCAGACCACAAACAGATTGTGGTAACCAACTTCTCTTAAAATGTCCAAGTTTATTCAAGGGTCACGTCAGCTTTTTGGGTCACATGATTACACAGGAACAGACATTTGACTAACTTAGCAATGGCTAACTTTAGATGTAGTAACTTCAACAGCACAGCTTGCAACCATTACTTGAAACCCAAGAACAGCAACAGCTAGCACAACAAATGCTATAGAGCTAGCAGTGGATTATATTTGATAGATACGTTGCTATTATGTGTATATGTACTTTGTCATTTCCAAAACAATATTGGCATATTTAACTGAGCTGATATGTGATAAGTACGGAGTAAGCAAGGAGTTATAAACGACAGCATTCTCTATGTTCTTAAAGTGAATGTTAAAAGTGAACTATTTTAATATAGTTATTTTGCAGTTATTTTGTAGCGTGTTAGCTTTACAATATGGCCTTTAATATGTGTCTCTTTTTTCTTATTTAAGCATTTTCAAGTAATATCATTTGTCTTTTATTGCACATGACTCTATAGCCTTTCAGCCCAACTTGTACTGTAAATGCTGTATTTTATGTGGTGATTACAGTTGCACAATCTTGAAATTTTGGTAGTTGCCATTAAATCACCTGAACTTTAGCCACCAATGCTGTGATTTTGTAAATATTTGGTACTGAGAGGAAATCCCCTCCAGACTGAAGTGAAAACAGGCTGTCACCTCAAGCTGGGGTGCTCTGTGACCCTGTTAGTGATGTGGTTGAGCATTGAGGTGGATGTGTCAAATTATGGCTTCAGCAAGTGCCTAGTTCCAGCTGAAAGGAAGCAGAGTCCCCAGCTCCTTCTCACCTCCTCAACCTTTTAGCAACTCTTCAGCTTCATGCTTTAAACTCTGGTTCTTCAATATAAGTGCAGTTATTTAGCATGAAGTACAGTATGTGTTGCTTTTGCTATCTACAAGTGTACTGGGCTGGTGTTCACTTTTTTGATGGACCAAGTTATGTTGAACAACTTGTACATTATCTGTCGTCATCATATTGTTTGTTTTGTTTCATTCTTATAATGGAAACATATTTGTTAGACTTAAGTGAAAACACTAATTCATGTAAAAATAATAGTTTAAAAATGTAGGTACCTATAAAAGCACTTGTGTGGACTAAATAGTTTCTGCTTATTGAACTGAGACTGATGGCTCTTTCTTTTCTTTTTTAGCTGTGCCTCTGCTGCTGTATGCCAACAGACGGGACCTCCGACTCGTGGACGTGGCACATGAGAAGGCCAATGCCACAGTGGTGGTGGGTGGACTGGAGGATGCTGCTGCTGTGGACTATGTCTACTCACAGGGTCTGATCTACTGGAGCGATGTGAGTGAGGAGGCCATCAAACGCACCATCTTCAATCAGTCAGGGGCCAGTGTGGTCCAGACAGTTATAGCAGGCCTGGCTTCTCCTGATGGACTTGCCTGTGATTGGTTAGGAAATAAGCTTTACTGGACAGACTCTGAAACCAACCGAATAGAAGTGGCTGAGCTGGATGGATCTTTAAGAAAAGTCCTTTTCTGGCAAGAGCTGGATCAGCCCAGGGCCATCGCTCTAGATCCAGCACGAGGGTAAGTCCGCTTTTAATACTATACGTTTTTTAATAATGTTCAAGCTTGTACACCTGGGCCTGATTCTCTTTCACTAAAACAATTTTACTGAATGAAAATTACTCTAGAGTCAACTTTTCAAGGTAATGCGTGGCCTACACATGCAGTCCACACATACTGTGTGATTGTTATTTTAGATATTAGCTCCTCCAAGGAGGTAATGTTTTTGGTAGCGTCTGTCTGTCCGCCTGTAAGCGTCTTTACTCCAAAATTACTGATCGGATTTGAGTGAAATTTGAAGAAGGAACAATTGATTCAATCAATCTGGATCCTGGATTTTTTAAAAGAATTCCAACTGTATTTAGGGGTGGGTAAAAATATGGATTCATCAATGCATTGCAATTATTTTACCCTCAATTCAGCATGATTCAGAAAATCCTATGAATCGATTCAGCCCAACTTCTCTTTCAGACCGTGTGTGCGCTCCTCTCCGTCTCGTCTCACGGCACAGACAGCGCACAACAGCAGCACAACTCTCACCTCAGAGTTATAAGTTTCAAACATCCCTGTCTTTCGTTCGCTCGACAGTGAAACAATCAGCAGGTCTGGACCCTTTGAAAGGCTTTGGGCCGTTCGTGCTGTTTTTGCTGAATTTATTATGCAAATGAACTGCGGACACATCAGCACTGGATCATTCATTAGATGTGCACAGGTTTAGACCTGACTTTAGTTTAAGTTCAAAGGTAGAGTATTCTCAGCTCAACAGCATCAGTGTCAGCTAACCTAAGCTAACCTAAATGCTACACACTGCACATGGTTGCCAGGTCTGTGAAAATACAGCCCAATGCAAACATGATACGACCAGACAAAACTATTGCCTACTAATGCTTTGGGAAAACAGCATTGTTATCATTGATCTCTAAAACAAAATAAATACAGTAAAGCACTAGATCCCTCTGCTCTGACAGATTACTTGTTTAGATTCACCATTTGCCATAAATTAGTGTCTGTTTGCTCTGTTTTGGTGCTTACTTTATAGGGAAAATACACTGTTAATAGTTAACTATTATATGATGATTTAAATAGTATTATGTAGATTGGTAGGCGCCGCTAAATTTTCTGTCTGCTCCTAAAAAAAATCAGTCAGGGCTACAGTGCCCCTGTAATTATTTGTGTATTTACGTATTATTGAATCTATATCGTGAGGTTCCTAACAATAGTCAGACCTACCTGTATTAGATGCAAAACGTGCTGACCAGAAGGTGGGAATGACATAATTTTGATTACATTTTGGGAGTGGATGCAGGATTTTTTCAAAGGATGCTATGTGCATGCTAAACTGTGCTAGGGTTTAAAATGTTTTGACACAATCTGCTGTGCCACATGACATTGATTTATTTGACTATTAGTGTTGTTTCTGTGGTTTCGGTAACATCTCATTGTATTAGATGATTTGAATGAATAATAGAAACAAAGAGATGTCACTGTTTTGTCATTTTTTCTACCTTGGCGGAGGCACATCAACTGGACTATTATGTAATTTTTGAGGTTATATAATAATAATCAACTTTCCCTATTTGTATACATCCATATGACTGCTGGTTTATCCTATGGTCTGACAGTGCTAACGGCTAGGAGGAACTGTTTTGTGTGCAGTTTTTCTTTTTTTTAACCTGAGACGGTGATCTAAATCCACACTATGTAACAATACAGCAGTTTTTATTTAGAATAATGAACATGGACGGCAAACATTTTCTTTACGAGGCTGCTATTGGCTTTGAACATAAACAACTTTTTATATAGTTAGTTGTGTTAAGCTGTCCACATTGTATTTTTAAAACTTTATTCTGAGAGAGATCCTCACTTGTGTGCTGAGGTGTGTTCATGTGATCATATGTGACTAAAATATGAAATTGAGAGAAGGAATAAGGTGGTATTCAAATGTGTAATATTATCGTGATTTTTGCATTGCACTCATATCATTAGTCCAAAAGAATAATGCAATGTATTACTTTTTAATTATTCAGCTTTAATTATTATAGCCATGCAACTGTGTACACCTGCTACAAACTCTTTATTACTTATGGTTAAACTATATTTAGCTATTTTAACTATTTCAGTTATAATTATTGATTTATAGAAATGGTGAGTTTTTGTTAAGAGTTGAGAATTTACATTTTCTTGAAACTAAAACATACAGCCGTTTTTCATAAATGTTTGTTTGTAATTATCAGAGTTATACGTTTTTATTTAATTTATCTGCAGCCTGTCAACATCTTTGCACTGGCATACTCATAGCATTTGCCCCTTTCCCTGTGTTTCCTAGTGGCGCTCCACTCAGATCACAGAAGTGGATGTAAATCCATTAGGACTCAGATAAAAGAAGCTCTAATTTATTCATTACTTTTATTCAAATCACAGCCTGTTGCTCTGTGTCTTTCTTGGACATCTATTTACAGAAACTCAGTGACTCGTTACTGTTTGATCCTCAGCGTTGAAGATAAAAGTCACACTGCGCTTTAGTGACACATTGGGCCCCGATGAGATGGCGTACTGGATAACTATTATTTAGATGGTATTACTCACACAGACTTTAAGAGACACTGTTCTTTGTAGGACCAAAAAATATATCTCGATAGCCAGAGAGTTTTACACATACATTTATTGCAAAGGGTATATTCAAAACAGCAGAGGGATATTATATCCCCGTGATTAATTACTTCCACCAGGAAGTAATGTTTTTGTAGTATTGGTGTGTGTCTCTTAGCATCTTTACATAAAAACTATTGAATGGATTTGAATGAAATTTTCAGGGAACGTCAGGGGTGACTCAAGGAAGAGGGAGTGATCAATATAAACTGTTTGGGTTGTTTAATCAAACTTCTCTCTACTGCTTTTCTCTTTGGGTCCCGTGTCTCCCCCTCCCTCTTGTGAAATCAGACACTTGGGGCAGTCCCAGTCAGAGTGAGGAAGACTCTAGTTGTCAGTCTAATGTAAAAAAAAATAATGCTTAATAAAAATCACCAGGACATAAATGTACGTTAGGACAGTGAGTTGACCAACTACAGCCCAAAAAATACGCATTGGCTCTGGTGGATTTAGAGCCACTGTCGGTGTCAACATGTTTTCAGGGAACTATACTAAAATTGTGTGGACTAGTGGGCATTGTGAACAGCTTCAACAAAAAATTTAATAATTTCTTTATAGCCTGTGTTTACATTTTGTGTCATATCGGCGAAACGACAATATTATGGAATCACTTTGGTCTGCACCCACATGTCGAGATAACTCAAAAACTAATTGCTGGATCTTTTTCAACTTTTCTAGACAGTTACATATGATGAAGATGCTGAACTGGATTGAGTTTGGTACTTGTCATTGTTAGTTAATTATTTAATTGTCATTAATTAATGCCCTGAAGCACTTTAATTGAGCCAATAATCCTCAAACAAATTATCATGAATTTTGGCACATTGATCCGGGCTATGTATGTGTATATGTATGTGTGTGTGTGTGTGTGTGTGTGTAAATATATTTATATATATATATATATATATACATATATTTATCTATATCTATATATAGTTCTATAGGGCCCCCTACTGAAAAAATAATTTCGTTTTAGGGAAAGGAACATTTTTTAGGGCAAAAAACATTCTTCACAAACATAAAAAATGTCATATTTGTCATGGTTTGGGGACAAGGCCTCTTAATACACCTGGAAAAAAAAAGCTTAAATCACATTAAGGTGCCCGCTGGTGCCATAGCTCTTGTGGCAGACGTATGGGGGCGGTTCGCATATATACACCTTGCTGTCGGGTATGACAGTGTAGGCAGAAGTGGGGAGGAGCAGGCAGGAGCACTTCTTGGAGAGGAGGGGTTTGCCCTCCACTTTCATGTCATGTAGGTACCTCTTGTGGAGAGGACTTTAGCTCAACATAATTAATTACTCAAACATGCGTGAATGAAACAAAACACAACTTTGTGGATGTGTTTCAGGTGGAAACAACATTAGAACATGGTTAAAGCTTAGAAAAGTCAATTTAGCATAATATAGGACCTTGAAGAACTTATTATACACGGATCCATCAAACCCATTCTGGCCTCTGCGATGATGTGCTGAACTTCATTTTTTCTTCAGCTTCTCTTATCAGAGAAAGGTGAAGTGTGTGCATTTGGAGGAAAAAAGCTGGCTATTTCCACTCTTGTAAATTCAATACATACAGCACTACACAGTTCAAAGATACTGTTGGGAACAGTTTTAACCACCTCTACTCTTTAGAGCATTATTCTTCATGAGACTGGGTGTTGGTTGTAGGCTATAGTCTCTGTATGATTATATTTAACTTATAACAATGGACATGTATTAATTTACAGAGTAGACACTTTCTGTCCACAAAACAAGTGGTGTTATGGTTTATGTAGATACTATATCTCTGCTTCTGAAAAGTGTGTTTAAAATCATACATGAGGGCTGCTGCAAGACTGGTTTTCCAAATCCATGGTGGAACGCAAAGCTGGACTCCGTTCAACTTGGATGATTAATGCATCAGGTACCAAATACAATGCCACTCTTGTGGTGCGGGGATGTGTTGTGTGCATGGTATTTCTCCACAACTTTTTCCCTCACTCTCCTGGGTCTGTGATTTGGCTTAGCCCGGGAAAACCCACTTGAAAACAATCCAGCAAATGTATTAATGAATATATAAGCATTGAAACCTGAATTCGAAAAATGTATATATTTTTATAGGTTTTTGTGACCAGCAGCCTGTGGTAGTAGGAGTGTCTTTTTGTTTGTGTAAACTCAACCAGTTGCTGGTTAGATATGCCAGACAAGCCATGAAGGCTTTTGTTTTGTGTTGAATGTGGACTTTGTATTTACTCCTTCATGTCCTCATGAGCATGCCCCATGATTAAACAGCAAAATGGAAAGACAAAGGTTAACTCTTATGGGCAACTTGCTTTATCTCAAATGTTTATTGTCTGTTGTTATTATTATATCGGCGAAACAACGATATTATGGAATCACGTCAGTCTGCATCCGCAGATCCTACGGGTGAATGCTATAACGATATAAAAATTAATTGCCGGATCAGTTTCAAGTTTTACACACAGGTACATATCATAAAGCTGCCCCACTGTTTTGACTTTGGTACTTCTACAATGAATAATCATGGATTAATTAATTAATGAATGCCCTGGAGCACTTTAATTAATCCATTATTCCTAATGATCCCATTCACATTGTTGGATTACATTGTACCCAACATAAAATAATATTATGGCCCCACCCTACAACAAACGGGAAGTCATCCATATTGGATTGAACTTGGGAAGTCAGGTATATTTGACAGCATATTTTGCCAGATTAGGCTCAAGCTTGAAACATCTAATTACCTCCCAGCCCTGAACACATCTGAACAATATGATGGCAGTAACCTCAATAGTGCCCCCTATAGACTGAAAGAAGAATGTAGTTTTATGGAAATTTTCCAAATTTGGCAAAAATATAGCCATTTCAAGTTCTGTTACCGAACTTTATTTGCATATTCTCCACTCCACATCTCCTTACTCTCCTAGTATTGTCTGGTGCTTAAATAGCTGAACAAGGGAATTTTATAGTCATAGGAGTAAAATGATCCACAGTACATGGCAATCCAGAGGGAGAGGCTCGCGCTACTGTCATAGTAAACAACAGCTTTAGCTCAAGGCTAACATTAAACTACTTTATGAAGGTTGTGAAAGCGAAACTAGTGATTGTTATTTCGTTTTCTGTATTCTGCAATAACTTCGGACGTAGTTCGTCAGGTTTATAGCCTAGTTGTACGTATGCGGTGATGGAGGTGACCCGTGTGTTGTAGGGAATCTCAAACGACAGTAAAACTATGTCAAGATGTGTGGGTTTAGTCACGATCTGGTTGTTTACACTTTGTTCCTGCTGCTATATCATGGGAACAAAAGTTCGCCCTGGAAAAAAAGCTAAATCCGATCAAATTATATCCCTTAAAAATGCCTGAACATCCCTAGTGCCCTGCACCTTACTGATGTAGCACATACTGCAGGTATCTCAATGTTGTGTGGGGTGAACACAGTCTTTCCGTATTATTTTGCCCCAAAAACAAGTCCTTAACACAGCTTGCCTCTGCCATGTTTGTGGGGGAGGGGACTTTACAATGTGTGAATGGAGGAGGAGGGGGATAGTCCAGCTGTGATGGTAATTACTGCAAAAAGAGATGCGAATTAGCTGCACAGCAGTAACCCCTCCACCCACAAACAACTCTCATTCTCATGTTGTCTTGTAGTTGTTCAAGGTGGAAATGCCATGCTTTTTTCCCTCTTGAGTATTTGGATGTATGGCACATGCCTGCACAGGCATGTGTGCTGCTTGTTGTTGTTTTGTTTTTAGCATACAAAGTGGAACTTTGTACGCGTGGGGCGGCATTTCCCCGCAGATAATTTTGCTGGCGGCATCGCAGCTTGGCCATAGCTGCATGAGATGGGCTCAAAATTTATATTGTGATAGATGGAAAATAGTGCGTATTTACTCAGTGGTCGGCACTTGTATCTCTGTGTGCTTCTGTAGTTTCCTCCTGTGGGAATGAAAAAGACCCACACAAGCAGCTGAGCTCTCTGGACCTACCACAAGCATTAATGTAATAAATAAATAGAAAGTGGACTCTCGTAACTTTAACATATGTTTAAGCAGACTGCTCAGAGTTAGAAAACTTTTGTTCTCTGTGTTATTTTGTAATTCATATTATAGAAACAGTAAAGCATTGTCTTCTGTCTGGTTTTTGTATTCAAACAACTTGGCCATAGTTTCTAGACTACCGGTACATACATTCTTGTTGCTAAATTATAATTGCACAGCAAAACATAATGCAATAGTCTTTGCTGGATCTTTTTCAACTGTTGCACACAGGTACATATCATGAAGATGCAGAACTGGATTGAGTTTGGTACATCTTTAATTAATGACAATTCAATAATTCACAAATTACTTTTTTGATGCACTTTTATTGATCCAATAATCCTGCTGAACATAAATGAAATCTCGTGAATTTTGGCACATTGATCCGGGCAATTGTATACTTAATATACATAGGCACATTACAATGATTGCAATGAATCTTGGTACAGTGATTCTCCACAGTGTACCCAACATATAATTATTATGACCCTAATCTACAACAAACAGGAAGTCGGCCTTTTTGAATTGAAATTGGGAGGTCAGGTATATTTGACAGCCTCTTGCACATACTTTGCCCGATTAGGCTCAAACCTGAAA